>CAXHSM010000011.1:2471259-2657931 GCA_964019185.1 Maratus speculifer | reverse complement strand
CTTGTAAGGAGTCGAGATTTAGAGTCGACTCCTCGGCCAACTCTAATCCAAATACATCGCAAAAAGTATGATTAATAAATGTGTTCCCAATATGTCAGGAATTATACAAGAAGCTGTTATTTTAAAGGTGTGATGGTATTTCAGAAGAATGCCTTATTTGCTACTTTTGAATGACATGTTTCCACTTTTGTGTGTATGTTTATGACTGGTTATTTTAAAATTTCATGAGGTAACAAATCATGTTTATGGGAAAAGCTATAAGAATGTTTAGAACATCCATTTATATAAAAGAAATTTTAAGACGGTTTTTAAATTCAGACTGTTTGCTTTTTAATATATGTTTGAATTCATTTTGTTCACAAATGCATTTAAATTTTGATATGCTTTTATGTGAAAACAGTGTAATCTAATGATTTGTTCCATTTTTTAATAAAAGCATAGTTGTTTTTAGAAAGTATTGATTGCATTCAACTGTATTTCATGAATATGACAATAACATGAATAAAAAACAGCCATTTTGAGACAGCAATAGCTTATAGCTTAAAAATTATAATTAATTCATCCAAGTTAAAAAAACTGTTCGATTATGAATTTTTTTTCTTTAGAATCATGCTTTTATGCTTAAAAAAGTTTTAATTAAAAGTGTGAAAAAAATATGATAATTGTTACCAGTCCACCTGTAATTACGCTGTGTGAACTGCCATGTTCATATAGACTCACAAACTCATGTTTCATTTTATCAATTTAAAAAAAACAGATTTCATCAATAACGAACAAACATTTATTCGTTTCTTTACCTTGGGTCTCCCATTGTATATGGCATTATTTTTCACTACACAGAAGACATCCTGGCTTAACTCTGTAGTCTGAGATACCTAATTTTAATTCCTCACTTGCAAAGGACACCAATAGTATTGTAGTAAAATTTTGCTTCTACAATAAAATCTGAAATTAAGGATTACAATGTATCTAAAAAATTCGTTTGTGAAATCCGGTATCAACGAAAATTTCTCATTTTACTAATAGTGTTGCAGCGTATATGGGGTTCTTTTGATCTTATGGTTAGAGAACTTCAAAACTCTTGTCTCTTAGAAAAGTAGAAAATAATTTATTTACAGATCTTCAGAACAACAGTCTTCGAAACTCACAAATATTACTAGATAATCAAAAATAACTGCTCAAGTCTATCGTACAAGTATAGCTTTAGATCCCAGAGACTCTTTATACAACGTCTCAACACTTAATAACATTCAAAACAACATAAATGAAACTCAAGCAAACTTGCTAACAAACGCCTTGTTCACTCAATGACTGACTGGTAAATAATAACAACAGCTCGCATCGCTTCTCTTCTTATATAGGCTCGCAGCATGCGCTGGAAATTTCTAGAACCTACTCGAAAAATACACGGAACAATAAACAATGTATCAGTATATTTAAAGGGGGGTTACCATTGAGAGGGAAGGGTTACCATCGTCAACAATCGCCAAGTTTGTCGCCAACTTGGCGATATATCGCCAAATTTGGCGACCAAAATTAGTCGCCAAAAGTGACGCCAACTTGGCGATATCTTTATTATTTCGCCAATCTGCCGTAGACATACACTGAAAAAAATGGACAAGTTTGCTGGATAACAGAGACAATGTAACAAAAACTAATATTAGTAAAGGAATGGAGCTTAATAAGATTATTTACATTATTTTACAGTACAAACACTAACTATTTACAAAATTCGTAACAATAGATTTTGCCCGTGCCGGAAAGGGATAAAGGTTTAAAATATTCAGGGGAAAAAAAGGGAGGGGCTCTGAAAATGATAGTTTTTATTATTAGATAAGATCACGACCAAAGAGCATTTGAGAAGGGGAGTAACCAGTGGCCACATGAGTGGCACTCCTGTAGGCAAGCAGGAAAAGAGGCAATTTCTTGTCCCAGTCCTGTTGGTCTCTAGACACCAGGAGAGAGAGGCTATTTAGGATAGTACGATTGAACCGCTCCACCATGCCGTCCGATTGAGGATGTAGAGGTGTAGTTCGAGTTTTGTCCATGCCGAGTAGTCCGCACATTTCCTTAAACACAGCCGAATCAAAGTTTCTTCCTTGATCGGAATGGATTTGAAGAGGAACTCCGTATCTGGAAACCCAGTGTTGAACTAGTATGTCTGCTACGGTTACCGCCTCTTGATTAGGAATGGCGTAGGCTTCAGGCCACTTGGTGAAGTAATCCATGACAACGAGGATGTACTTGTTGCCATCAGATGTTCTAGGAAGAGGACCCAGGATGTCTAGAGCAATTCGTTCGAAAGGAGCTCCTACATTATAACGTGCAATCGTCCACGGGTGCGCCTCTTTGGACCTTTACGTGCTACACAGGTGTCACAAGTTCGACACCACTTCTCCACATCACCGCGAACATTATTCCAGTAGAAACGCTCTCGAACCTTTTGTAGGGTCTTCATTACACCAAAATGACCTCCTGTGGGACTACCATGCAGTTCTTGAAGGACCATAGAAATTCTCGACTAAGGGAGTAGTAGTTGCCATCTACATGTATTTCCATCGTCAGACTCCCATTTTCGGTACAAAATACCGTTCTTCAAATGTAGGGAATCCCAGAGAGCCCAATAACGTTTAGTCGTAGGATGGTAATGGGCCATGTCTTGCCAGCTGGGCTTCCTGTTGGACTCCTCTTTAAGCTCTAGAATTGGCTTAATTTTAGGATCAGCAAGTTGATCTTTACGCAGGCTCTCGTCACTCCACGGATCTTGCGATGATGTAGACCCATTTGTAACTTGTCTTACTATAGGACCTTTGGCATTAAATTTCTTCTCAACCCGGTCGCAGTATCTACAATTCTCTGAGCAGGGTCTTCTTGAGAGAGCATCTGCATTTCCATGTGATGAGCCTTTTCGATGGCGTATCTCCATATCGTACTCTTGAAGCTTTTGTATCCACCTGGCTATCTGGCCTTCAGGGTTCTTAAAATTCAATAGCCAAGTTAAAGAAGCATGATCAGTTCGGATCAGGAATTTTCGACCGTAAAGATAGTGATGAAAGTGATCTACGGCTTTCACTACAGCAAGAAGCTCTTTTCTTGTTACGCAGTAGTTTCGCTCGGCCTTTGACAAGCACTTGCTGAAATAGGCGATAACACGCTTCTGGCCGTCGATTTCCTGGGACAGTACAGCGCCAATGCTTTCGTTATTTGCATCCGTATCAAGTATAAACTGTTTATCGATTTGAGGATATGACAAAATTGGAGTGGATGTTAAGGCCTCCTTAAGCTTTTAGAAAGCAGCGTCACATTCCTGTGTCCACATAAATTTTTGATTGGCTTCTGTTAATTTATGAAGTGGCCTTGCAATCCTCGAGAAGCCTTTCACAAATTTTCTGTAATAGGTGCATAATCCTAGAAAACTTCGAAGCTGGTGAACATCTGCTGGACGATTCCAATTTTTCACGGCCGATATCTTCTCTGGATCGGTCCTAACTCCTTCCGCCGAAATGATGTGTCCAAGGTAGGCGACTTAATTGCGAAACAAATTGCACTTCGAAGGGCTTAACTTCAAATTAGCTTCCTTTAACTTTTGTAGCACCCGCCTGAGGTTGTTCAGATGTTCATCAAAAGATTTTCCTATGATTATGATATCATCTAAATAAACAAGACATGCTTCATATGACAGTCCCCGGAGAACCGTTTCCATAAGCCGTTCGAAAGTTGCAGGTGCGTTACATAGACCAAAAGGCATTACTTTGAACTGCCATAATCCTTGTCCCGTTGTGAAGGCAGCCTTCTCGCGGCCGTCCGGATGGATCTCTACCTACCAGTAACCACTCTTCAGATCCAGAGTCGAGAACCAAGTGTTGCCCGCCAGTGTGTCGAGAGTGTCGTCGATCCTTGGTAGAGGGTAACTATCCTTTTTGATGATGTCATTCAGTCGGCGGTAGTCTACAGAAAATCTTGTAGAACCATCCTTCTTTCTTACTAATACAATGGGAGACGTCCATGGACTTGTCGATGGTTCGATGACGTCATTTTCTTCCATATCCTTAATTAAATTCTGCACCCCTTCTTGCTTGGCAAAAGGTAATCGTCTAGGGTGCTGTTTAATAGGAGAGTGGTCTCCCGTGTCAATTCGGTGTTGTGCCATTTTAGTTCGTCCAAAGTCTTCAGATGTTTGGGAAAATAAACTTTGGAATTCTCTAATTAAACTTTCCGCAGCATCCCTTTGATTTGGATCTAAGTCCGTATTTTGTAACAAATCCTTGACTAAATTATCTGAAGATTTCTCAGAGTGACTGGAATTTTGACTTATGCACGTCACAGGAGCACACGATGCTATCACCTCTCCTTTCTTGATAGTCTTCGTCTTATCACTGATGTTAACAATTCTGACTGGAATGGTCTTTTTCGAGAGATCTACTACAGAAGAAGCCACCAATACTCCTGCTTGTTTACTATTGTCCTCGGCATAATCTATATGGCCAAATCGATAATTAGTTTCATTGTTAATTACAGCTGGAACTAAAAATTCTGTTCTTGGATCTAGATGGATGTCTTCTTTGGCTATTACTATTTGTTTGCATTCAATTTCGTTATTTAATCCAAAAAGGCTTATTTCTTCAAATTTTGAGAGCATTTTGTTATTTTTGACGTCGCTCTCAGTGTCTGAGCTTTTGTTCACCGTTGCCCCTCGGACTGAATGGCGATCTCTTCGACTGGCTTGTGTAGCTGCTTCCAACTTTAAGACATATAGTAATGCAGCCTTTAAATCCTGTACATCTGCCATTCGTACCGCTCTCTCCACTTCTGGATCTTTTATCCCGTCAACAAAGTACTGCAGTGAGAGCATTTCCCGTACATTTTTTGGGCAATCAATGAATGCTAAATTTGCCAGACGTTCTATATCCGAGGCAGACTCTTGAAGGGTTTCATTCGACTTTTGATGGCGGCTTTTCATTTGGATTCTCGCATAATCTTTGAAGAATTTTTCGCCGAATCTCATTTCAAGTGCACAACTTAGAGTCTCAAATTTGAGTTGCGTCATATCGGGCAATGTTTGCAGCACGTCGGAGGCTTCTCCTCTTAAAGATGCTGCCAGTTGACAAGCTTTCACCTCGTCACTCCATTTGTTCGCTTCGGCTACAATGGTGAATTGGGTCTTGTAAACTTGCCAGGAACTCTTTCCGCTGTATGTCGACAGCTTGATGTGCACGGGAGAAGCAGGCGGATTCCTAAATTCTTCATAATTACCACTGCAGGCTGAAAGTTTCTTCTCAAGATCTTGTACTTTTTTATTTAGCTTTTCATCTACTTCACCTAGTATTTTCTCTTCAACGTTACAAACTTCATTCTGAATTTTCCCTTCTACTTCCGCCATTTTCCTTTCCATTTTCTGTTCAACATTACTAACTTCATTCTGAATTTTCTCTTCTAAATCCTCTATTTTCTCTTCTACCGAGCCTATTCTTCTCTCTACCGATGAGAACTTTTCTTCCAAAGTTTTCTTCATTTCTTCTTGGCTTTTATTAACTTCCTCCTTTAATTCTTCCATTCTCTCTTGGCTTCTTTTCATTTCTCCAGTCAACTCTTCTTGGCCTTTATTCATCTTTTCCGCCAACTCTTCTTGGCCTTTAATCATCTTTTCCGCCAACTCCTCTTGGCCTTTATCCATTTTATTTGGTAATCCATTAATAGCTTTCAACAACTCATTCAGTTGCTCTTCCGTTTCTCTCGTTTTCGCCATAAGATTCCAAATTCTGACACCAAATGTTGCAGCGTATATGGGGTTCTTTTGATCTTATGGTTAGAGAACTTCAAAACTCTTGTCTCTTAGAAAAGTAGAAAATAATTTATTTACAGAACTTCAGAACAACAGTCTTCGAAACTCACAAATATTACTAGATAATCAAAAATAACTGCTCAAATCTATCGTACAAGTATAGCTTTAGATCCCAGAGACTCTTTATACAACGTCTCAACACTTAATAACATTCAAAACAACATAATGAAACTCAAGCAAACTTGCTAACAAACGTCTTGTTCACTCAATGACTGACTGGTAAATAATAACAACAGCTCGCATCGCTTCTCTTCTTATATAGGCTCGCAGCATGTGCTGGAAATTTCTAGAACCTACTCGAAAAATCCACGGAACAACAACCAAGATATCAGAATATCTAAAGGGGGGTTACCATTGAGAGTGAAGGGTTACCATCGCCAACATTCACCAAGTTTGTCGCCAACTTGGCAATATATCGCCAAATTTGGCGACCAAAATTAGTCGCCAAAAGTGACGCCAACTTGGCGATATCTTTATTATTTCGCCAATCTGCTGTAGACATACACTGAAAAAAATGGACAAGTTTGCTTGATAACAGAGACAATGTAACAAAAACTAATATTAGTAAAGGAATGGAGCTTAATAAGATTATTTACATTATTTTACAGTACAAACACTAACTATTTACAAAATTCGTAACAATAGATTTTGCCCGTGCCGGAAAGGGATAAAGGTTTAAAATATTCAGGGGAAAAAAAGGGAGGGGCTCCGAAAATGATAGTTTTTATTATTAGGAGATACCAAGTTAATGATTGATCCAATTATTTAAAACGAACTATGTTTTATTTTTTGTGGTTGATCATTTAGACAAAGATCCAGGCAAAGGGAGAATATCCTTCATTGAGGGAGGAGGTGTTTTCTATACTGTTCTAATTCCTTTACGCAAATTAAGCTGACTTTGAAGAAAACAACGGAAAACCCCGAATTACTAGGCCGACGTATGCGACATGGGTTTGAAATCCTGTCATATTAAGGGGAGGGGGGCTCAAAATTAAAAAAGTAAAACTGACATTTATTCAAAAAGAAGAAAATTTTTTTCCAACTGGATAAATTAATTCATGGCTGAAGTAGCGTAGTTGAGGTGTGCAACTGCGCCACTCCAACCTTCAATATAATACAGTAAAATCTCTAAATAACGGACACCTTGGGAGAGCAGAAATTTTACGCTATAGGGAAAACCTCACAGATAGAAAAATTTCAAATGAATGCTTAATATTTCATTAGTCGATTTTAATATGTCCTAAAATTTCTATTATATGATTAACCAGAAATTAAAATAATTTTTACAGCAATAAAACTCAAATAAAATTTTGCATAACTTTACCCTTTGTTTATTACTTTCTTACTTTTTTTTTAAGCAAAAGTTTGCTTTTACTTGCGATTACATGTAATTTGTTTTTCAAGGTGAAGTTTTAACTCTGTCAGTAGTTTTAATCCTTTAGAATCATCTTTTCCGAAAAGAAAATTGTATAACTGCTTACTGTATTTTTCTGTTTCATAAAAGCATAGAATTTCAAATCATCCGAGGGGGGGGGGGGGGTTGTGATCACAGATCAATGTAGGGAGAGGAGATTTTCTCCAGCTCAACCTTACATCCCTCTGTAATCACAAAATTTGCGACATATTGCCCTGATAAATTTAGAGGATTTTTATTTTTTTCCCCGACTAAAAAACAATGTTTCACTCTTTTTTGCCAAAATTACTGTCCGCTATTCGGAATGTCCGTTACTCAGAGGTTAAACATAGAAAAAGTTTTAGGAGTGGGGATGTGAAAACTGTCTGTTAAATAGAGGTGTTCGCTATTCGGGCGTCTCCGTTATGGAGGTTTTACTGAATTTATTCGTTGATAAGGCATAGAATTTCATAAATTGATAAATTTAATCATGAATACGAATCAGTTCACACAGAATAAATATAGAGCATAATGCAAGACTTGGAATCAAATATCGGATTTTTTTCAGAATTTTGATCACAAAAAGATTTTATTGGAATATAATCGTTATTACATTTAAGGTGGTTCTCAAAAGAAAATTTTTTCCCGCTCAACAACCTGAAAATAGTAAAAGTTTTCTTTTTTGATACGCAAAACCATTTTACGAGATGTAACAATACCAAGTATCTTCAGCAAATAAATAAGTAGAATGGTATATTCATCTTTTTAAAAAGTTAATCTTAAAACTACACTATGAATAAATTACTTAAAGATGGAAAAAAAAAATTAAGTTGTTGAATTACTTTTAATACTCAGTATTTTAAACTGTAAACACAGTCATCGACCGAGAATGTGAAATAAAATAAAAATACAAGTATTAACATCTTAATTTTCAAATGTCACGTGATTGGAGTGAAAGTGAAAGTCAATTTTTAGATCCGGAAAATAAAATGTAGATATTGAGGCACATGGACCATTACTTGTATTATGTATTTTTAAGTAAAGTAATCCAAATTCTTGGTATGTTGTAGGACAAAACGTCGCGTCGTTGCAAACAATATTTTTTTCAGTAATAATTTCTATTGATTCTCGAATTATTAATTCACGGTAATAGACGCTTTCAGTCGTGACGTCAGTTCTGACGATTTGCTTGGATACTGACTCCAAACAAACGGTTGCTATGCTGTATTTTCTATTTTATTTGCATATTACAGCAACGTTTTTTCAGCTATATATAACAGACACATGTTTGATGCTTTATATGCAATTATACCATTTTCTGCGATTTATATTTAATAAGAAATGAAGCATAGCAACCGTTTGTTTGGAGTCAGTATCCAAGGAAAATGTCATGATTGACGTCACATTGAAAGCGTCTATTCTTCAAGGGACATATAATTTTTGCATCTTCGAAATTAACTTGAATATTTTGCTTCTGGTTGAGTCTTGACAGGCCTGTTGCTGAACGATTGTACTTTAAGTCTCTCAAATGTTCTTTGATACCATCCCTTTAAGTTTACTAGAAGTCATTCTTATGTATTCGTGATAAAAAGAAGAATTAGGTGTATTCCAGAAAGTTCATCTTTCGGAATCTTTTCTATTTTGGCACTAATTAGACATTTCAATTTTATTGGAGGAGTGGCGATTAAATTTACACCAAAGTGAAATAGCACATGTCTGATAGTAGTCCTGGTATGTTCTTCATTTTACAATATCATATTGATGGAATTACTTGATGGAAGTTTTTGTGTTTCCATGCTGTTATTAAATACTATTAGAAAAATTGCAGTTGAGAACGGTTTGAGGACGCTTTAAATGTATGAAATAATTTTATATTTTTACATTTTCAAAAAACGCGGTTTGAAAAGTTAAACTACAGATTTTCTGATAAAAAACAGAGATCCATTTTTTTTCTTAAATGCACAAAACAATTTTATCTCTCTCTCTCTCTCTCTGTATATATATATATATATAAGAAGACGTTTAATGCTTTTAAAAAGATTAAAAAAGAAAAGAAAACAGTAGTTGTAGAATAAAATACAATAGTTGTAGAAAAAAGAATTCATTAATCACAAATAAAATAACAATTGACAAAATTCCTGAAAGACAACGTTTTATATCGGTATAATTTAAATAGTTGATGGAGCGAAATGGCTCCAGAAAAAGAGAGAGAGAGAAAAGGACAGTAAAAAGACAACACAGGATTTTATGATCATATTATAAATCCTACAAACATTTATGGCTGGTAAGAACAAAAAAAAAAAGACAGGCAAATTTATGATGAAAGCAATTTCAAAAAGTCACCCACGATGTAAAATGAAAAGGAGAGAGACACAAAAGAAGGACCATACTAAAGGAACCCCAGTCAATGATCTTCTGGCAACGGGGGGGGGGGGGGGTCAAAACAAGAGGATTCGCCGCAGTAAAAACAAGTTGGAAATTGCACGTGAAACGTAGCAAATGAGGTACGTTCGTACGGTAGCGAATTTTAAAAATATCACTCTCATATATTAATCTAATAAAATTGTAAATAATTACAATTAAAATGGGCACCAAACAATGTTATCCATATACCAGTATGCAATGGAATACTTTTGTGTGGCCTTGTAAATCAATAACAAATATTCTTTGTTCCACAGATTATGCAATATGTATATTATAATATGTACTTTATAGATGGATATCAATTTTATTACGTTCGAATAAATGTAACACCATTAAAATGCATTTGAAACATTTTTCCCCATTAACCGTAATGTAACGGAATCCTTTTTATTGTCCCTGTAATTGAAATATGCATCAGATTTTGATAAAATTTGAAATAACTCGACAAAATTACGTAATAATTATGTATTTAAAATTTCAAACGATTAAAATGCATTTGAAACTTTTTCCCCATTGACCGTAATGTAACGGAATCCTTTTGATTGTTCCTGTAATTGATCTATGCATCCGATTTTCATAAAATTTGAAATGACTCGACAAAACTATGTAATAATTATATATTTTAAATTTCAAACGATTCGGTTGGGTAGTTTTTGCGTTGTTATATGCGGACGGACAGACAGACGGACGGACAGACAGCCGGACAGAGAGACGGACAGACAGACGGATGGACTGAACGACAACAATAGGTGCTACGTATTTACATAATTACGGACGCACCTAAAAAGGAGGAGTGAAAATGACCCGAAAATTAGAAAAAAAATTTAAATGAGGCAGATCAGGCGAACTAGGAAGAAAAAAATCTTGTGAGAGATCAGAAGCTGCTAGAGATCCCTCCAGTGAAGTCCTAAAAAATTTTGTCGTTCGCCGCCTAGTCTGTTCCGGAGATCGATAGAAGATGACCGGAAAGTAAATCCCGATGGAGCAATCCCGCAACGAGTGTGCCCTTCTGATAGTAATGGTCCGGAAACGACAAAGAGTGGTCCTGATGCCTCGGAAATAGTCTGAGTATCATCAAACCTCCGTATTCACCCTTCAAAACACCTCCCTCTTAATACAAGGTACAGTCGACTCTCGTTAATTCGAAATTGGATAATTCGAATTTTCGCTTAATTCGAACTAAATATGAAGTCCCAAAATTTTAAATGGCAGAATAACGTTAAAAATTTTCATTAATTCGAACTCATTTTCTCTTGACTTCGTTTAATTCGAACTAATGATAATTCCGATTTTTCATTTTTCTTTTCTTTCTCACGGATTTCAGATCATTTGAATAACTTTTTTTTCTTTGATTTTTGTGAAAATTATTCCGAACGAGTATACATATATTACTATGCATTTGATATACACATTCTTAGAGCCCGTCTGTCAATCAGTGACGCTTGAAATTTTTCTTCCATCGTGCTTGTTTCTAAACTTTTAATTAGTTTATGTATTTATACATTCTATTTTAATATTAAGTCATATTCTAATGATAGGAGACGAAATAAGTTTAAAAAGCTCTATAACATTAATTCTTTTGTAATAGTACTATATTAAGTATATTTTCCATAATTCGAACTTCGGATAATTCGAACATTTCTTGTGGTCCCGACGAGTTCGAATTAACGAGAGTCGACTGTATTTTAAAAAAGTTTTCTTCACTTTGCCTGAAAATATCTTTCTTAAATTATTAATGCACATAGAGACACCAATCTCTTGCCTCTTGCCAGCCATAAGGATGAAGTAAAAATCATACATAAATTAGTATGTATTCTGGTTATAATATATCTGATATATATATGATTGATCTAAGTGGTCTGTAAATGGACAGAATAATTTATAAGTATGTAGATCAAACTGATGCAAATATTAGAAATCTGGGGAAATAATTTTGTAAATATTTATTTTCTTTATTTTATGTTGTCATTGCTTTGTAAATAAATTTTGTGTTTATATGTTAAATTTGTTATGATGTGTTATTTCGGCAGTATGTTTTCTTTCATAAATAGAATTACGATATGAGCAAAAAGAGGTTGATTTTTCTTCATAAGGTAAATTTTCCCCTAATAGACACAACGCAATTATAATTTTAGTAATTGATATAATGATATACCATTTTATTCTTCTAACATTTATAAATTAACCTAGAAAATCACAAACGATCACCTTTGTAACTTAATAGATATCAATTAAATATGTAAATCGGCCTAGTATGCTCTAATGGGTATTAGTGAGATTAAAAGGATGGGGTAGTGATACCAGAGCTAATCAGAATTGTGTTTAAAAAAAAGGACAAGTGCAAATTTCTCACCATCAATAGTCATTGAAAAAAAAATAGTTGAAATCATGTAATACTTTGGACGAGAATGTCTGAAATCGTGAAAAATTACTACAGACAATAAACCCTGAAAATACATCAGAAATTTTTACATAACACAATGAGTGCTACGTCAGTCACCGGCGACTGACACTGAAATTTCCTCTTACGCAGCATCATTCATCGGTGATTGACAGTCTAAAATATAATATAAAGCTAACAAAATATATTTCTTTAATAACTACTGAAAAATATTTAAAATTTACTCAGTATTTATTTGCAATAGGATTATATTTTCCTAATAATTACTCAGAATAATATATACATTTATATATTTTTTCAGTTTCAGTGTCAATGACCGTGGAACATAAACTTATCGTGTTAAATATAGATTGAAAAGATAATAATAAAACAAGAAAATTACCCTTTGGTAATAGTTAAATTTAAACTTTTTTAATTGTTATTTTTTTCTTGAAATTAAACTAAATCAAATTTCGAGAAAATAATCCACAAAAAGTTAACCACGAGGTTCGCTATACGACATTTTGCTGAGAGCTGTTACGAGGGTGGGGAGATAGAGTAGCAAGGTGGTCAACAAAGTTATTTTCTTTAGTGATATCAAAGGGGATCATATTCCCCCCAAATGTTAGGCCTTCTACAGTGTTGGAATGGTAATGCTGAAACACCACGCATTCATCTCCGTACAGTGTACGTCAGTTTCATCAATCATAGCTCCACCCATATCTAAATCGATATTTTAATGCACCCGCCCATTCACTTACACTGAACGGTCTTGGACTAATATTTTGGAAGCAACTTGTACGCAGAATTTTCAACTGTCTGGACGATTGGAACAAATAAAATGTCTTTTGTAAAATTTACAAAATATTATTAAAATAACAAAGGGAACTAAAGAAGACTTACTTAAATGTACAGAAATTTCATAATACTTTCAATACCTTCTCAAAAAGAATCTGTATTTCATTTTTTAAAGTTTTGCGTAGAATAAAGTTGAAGGAATTCAGAATTTCATAGAACAATAATACAAATGGGTCATAATAAAATGAGAAACTTACCCTTAATAAATTAATCACTTGATTTTTTTTTTAGTTAAACAAAATTAAATTTTGAGAAAATAATCCACAGAAATTGAATCACGAATTTCGCTATACGGCACTTAACTTAAAACTGCTACCAGGGTGAGAAGATAAATATTTGCAAAATGGTCAAGCGAATAATCTTTAATGACATCAAAGGGATTCGGATTTTCTAACTCTCCCTCCTAGAATATTGAGACAGTGACGCTCTATCACCACTCATTCGTCTCCGTCCGGTATACTTCAGTTTCATACATCATAGCTCCACCTCTATACGGGTCGATATTTTAATGGACACGCCCATTCACTAATACTGAATGGTCCCTTGAGTATGATAAATATTTTGGAAGGAACTTGTATGCGTATTTTTAACTCTCTGGACATATGGGACAAATGAAATGCCTCTTGTATAAGTTAACCAGTATTATTAAAATAACAAAGGGAACTAAAGAAGGCTTCCTTAAATGTACAGAAATTTCATAATACTTTCAATACCTTCTCAAAAAGAATCTGTATTTTTTTTTTAAAGTTTTGCGTAGAATAAAGTTGAAGGAATTCAGAATTTCATAGAACAATAACACAAATGGGCCAAATATATATATATTACACTGTTGCTAGATTTTTAAAATTAACTGTCAATTAAAAAAAAAAAAAGTTTTTTTGTATGACTTATTGTGAATTTATCAATCTTCTAATTTGGCCGTGTGTTCCTGCTTACAATATTGCGCATTCCGCTTATTTATGTACACATAAAATATCAATTTTGATATATTATTGTTCAAAAGTTTTGAATAATTTTTTACATCGATGGGAAAAATTCTATTTTCTGTTATTATTATTATTCACACGATTTGACAAAATAAACAATTCGGTTTATTGCCTGAAAAAAAATAACTTTATGACTTTCTTCATTAGGATAAATAAAGTATAAATGTATAGTAATAGTATCCAAAAGATTTGAAAATATGCGATGCAGTTTTTGAATGAACAAAGAATGAAAAACGAATTACCAATGATAATCTGTGCTGAAAGTACTACAGGCAAAATATTAAAATGGTATGAATTCTTTGAGGAAGAAATGTATTTATTATATTTATTTTTCTAAAAGCACGGTCCGCTGTGGACTCAGTTTTCAGTCCTGGTTCCGTCTCATTTTTCGCTCGATATTAGGTCATTATATTAATTTTGTTCATGTTTATCTTAATACATATTTATCTTTAACTATTTACAAAAAAATATTAACATTTGAAATTCCATTAGAACTTCCACTGAAAATAATTTCGTAACAGATTCTTTTGCATTAGGTTGAAGCATTTTGTCTGTTTAGTGCTTCTATAAAATATGGTGAGAAAAAAAAACGATACTCTGAAAAATAAAAAAAAATAAAAAAAACCAGAATAAGTGATATAGGATTGAACCTGTGAATTTTGTACTGCATAAACTTACCCAATTTTAACAAAAATAAATTATTTCGCTCATACCAGTAAATTTAAGAAATTATTTATTTAACCAAATAGTGTGCGTTTTTTGTAAGTGGTTTTATCATTTATGCATGAAATTAAATAACAAGTGAGCGCCTATACGGCGTTAAGTTCTTGTTGATTTATAAAAATTAGTCTAAATTTCTCACAGTTCTAATCTTATATGTAAAACTTTATGTATGATATGTAAAACTTTGTAAGTGGAATTTATCATGTATTTAGCTTAGGAATGAGAGGGTCTAAAAAATTCACCACGTCAATCTGCTTTCATTCAGATGAAACCGTTTACACACAACAACTACATTTGAATGAAGTAACTCCTACCCCCTACACATTGCTTAATATCTGAGTTTAGGAGAATGAACAGTATTTAAATGTAAATAAGAAGTTTAATGCATGGTAGGAAGATAAATAGTGTCATATGATTT
The DNA here is from genome assembly GCA_964019185.1 of Maratus speculifer. Taxonomy (NCBI): domain Eukaryota; kingdom Metazoa; phylum Arthropoda; class Arachnida; order Araneae; family Salticidae; genus Maratus; species Maratus speculifer. The sequence continues at coordinate 2,642,907 of CAXHSM010000011.1, read as the reverse complement.
TTAAAATGTAGAAAGGCAATTAGGGGATCGCGACTGCATGCAGCAACATGGTATTTGATTGATTATTGGATAGTCTTTTACGGAATTAATTATAAATGAATAATACTTGTAAATACTAAAAACCATAAAAGAAATCTATTTCAAAGAAAGTAAAATTTATTTCATATCTTGAATTTATTTCAGTATATGCAAAGCCAAAAGCAAAATTAAAAAAAATCTTAGTGAGAAAATTTTAGGAGTCTATAAAAATTTTAGTTAAAATTACTGCGAATTAAAACCATACTTTTGGTAGGAATCTTATATTTAAATATATATACCTACAAACAACGGTGTAGTTGTAAAAAAATGAAGGAAAAAAAAAACAATGTTATAAAATAAAAGTATTAATTATTACTATTCTTAATTATTTTTTTATTTATTTTATGTTTGAAATTTACGTAGGTAATTAAGGCTTTTTTTAAACCTAAATTATTCACTTTGTGGCATATATCAAATAACTTTTATTTTAAATGTATGTTTTTACATAGAAAAGGGCTGTTTGAAGACCTGAACTAGAGAGTTTCTGATAAACATAGAGATTCATTTTTACTCTTAATTACATGAAACAATTTTATACAAATTTACCCCCCCCCCCTCAAAAAAAAAAACTAATAAGACGTTTAATTGTTTTAAAAAAAAGATTTAAAAAAAGGAGAGTAATAAAAACAGTAATGTTGTAGAATAAAATAATTCATTATTAGTACTCGTAATTATTTTTTATTTATGTTATATTTGAAATTTATGTAGGCAATTAAGGATTTTTAAAACCTAAATTACTCACATTCTGATATACATTGAATCAGTTTTATTTCTAAACGCTTGAAACAATTTCATATTTTTGCATTTAAAAATAACTCCAGGAATATGTTATGTAAATTTATACTTTTGAATGGGGGTATATATATAGAACAATTTTGAGCTCTTCATACAAAAGTATTTCATAAATTTTAAATATTCATTAATAAGAAGTCACAAATTAATGTTTTGTCCTGATATGTTGAAATTAAAAATTGATTGTAATAATGATAAAGTCATTTAAATAAAATATGCAAGGTAAGAAATTCCATTTATCAATGCTTAAACAAAAATACTTAGCATTCATTATATTAAAAATTTTTCAAAGCAAATATTAAATTACAAACTATAGTGAATCATATAAACAAACAAGTTTTTATACTCACAAAATACAAGTATATTTAAGTAATTCATAAAAAAATTCTAGAAATTATATTTAAGATCCTAAGTGATATAATTAAAATATTAGAAATAAATAATTTGTATCCAACAAAATACTTTAAATACTTTTTTTTAAGAATTGAAAAGAAAATCGTTCATATAAAAACGAATTTCAGAACTTCATAACACAATTTTTTTTAAATATCCCTTCTAATGTCAAAAGGCATCTAATAATTTATTATTATTTGAGGTAATTTTATTCGAAGTTTTAAAATAAAATTATCAATAGACCTTTACAATGCATTGAATGTTTATCTCCATACTTACTAGCTCTAAAAATCAGAAATAAAATAATAGTAAAACGAATTCCTAAACTATGTCGTTTTACGTCGTCGATTTTTGAATAATTTGAAAATTCATTGGAGGAAAAAAAATCACTAGCGAAAATCAAGCAATATTTTAGACGAGAATGTCTGAAATCGGGAAAAATCTCTGCGGACAATAAACCCTGAAAATAAATCAGAAAATTTTACTTAAAACATTGAGTGCTTGACATGACACTGAACTTTCCGATCAGGAAGCATCATTCACCGGTGACAGACAGTCAAAAATATGATATAAAACTTAAAAAAAAATTACATTGTTTTAAGTAATTATAGAGAAATTATTTAAATTTTTCTTAACATTTATTTAGTGCAGGATTATACTTTCTTAATAATTACTTAAAACAATATATAGTAAATTTTTTCAGTTTCAGTGTCAGACACTGTGGCACTCAATGTGTTAAACACAGTCTTACCGAAAAGGTCAGATAAAGTGAGAAACTTATCCTTAATAAATTAGTCAATTGATATTTTTCTTTTTCAAATCAAACTAAATCAAATTTCGAGGTCATAATCCACAGAAATTGAATCACGAATTTCGCTATAAGACATTTTACTGAAAACTGGTACCATGGTACTTAAAACTGCTACCAGATATTTGCAAAGTGGTCAAGCGAATAATCTTCTTTAGTGACGTCAAAGGGGTTCGGATTCCTTAATTCTTCCTTTTAGAACAGGGCATGAAATTTCAGCTTAAAAAGTACTCGCCAAACTAAAATTTTTACTCGCCACTATTTTGCATTTATTGAGACAACAACCTTCAACCCCCCACACCTACGCAGTAAATGAAATATTTATGATAAATTCAATTTAAATTGACGACTGATAGAAGGAGGTGTCTGTTAAATCCAGAATTATTTATATTTATGAAAAATATGGGATATCTTTAAAATATTAACAGATGTAGAATGAAAAACTTTCTATTGACCAAATAAATAAATAAATAAATAAATAAAAATGCAGAAATTGATGAAACGAAACATATTTATGGCATACAGAAAAAAAAACATTAACTCAAAATAAGCTTGTCATAAGGTTTCAATGGTTACAGAAATATGTACCAATGATAAGTTCCTGTACTATCAGCACTTCATGTTTGTGTAGCGCCGTCTTTCTGCACTAAAATACTATTTATCAATTGCAGCTGTAGGGTCAAACTCTGCCATAGTGGGCCCGTTAACAGAAATTCGGAGCAAATCTTTCATTGTGTCAGTCATCAGAATGTTCCTGTTTGCTGTCTTGAGTCTGTTGTAACAGCTAAACCCTCTATCACAGGAAGCTGTGCTTACTGGTAAAACAGCACAAAATGTTGAGATCTGGACCAAATTGAGGAATCTTGCTGAACATTTTTCAGCGTAAACGTTCTCCAGCATCTCTTTCAGTGTCAGTGATTTGAACATAAATTTAAATTCTGCCCACTCTGCCAATACAATATCTACTTTTTCATTAAAGAGATTTGAGTTCAAATACAAAAAGAGCTTCTTTATTTCTTCTATCCCAAGTTCAAGATTTCTTTCTTTGTGAGGTCAACCCACAATGTCAAAAATATGCAAACATTCTAACACATCTGATGACATAGATTGCAGTCTTTCTGTAATGTATATCTTTGTATGTCTAATTAATGTCCCTCTTGAAATCTGAAACTCTTCCTCGCCATTTTCTATATTTGTCAGCTGCACATCCTTGATTATCTCTGAAATGGATAGTTTCTGTAAAAATTCCTGTTCCTTTGGTCCAACAATATATTCGAGATCTGTTAGAACTGAGGTGCAATGTTCAATTTTTATTTTCAAAGATGAAATGAGAAGTTCCCACGGCTTAGAAAAGACATTTACCCACTTTTTACCAACATTACTGGAACGCACCTGCTGGGAAATTTCGCATTTTGCAAGACTTGTTTTACCATCATATAAAAGCCATTCAAAATGACTTAGCCATTCTTTGTTCAATTTTCTTTTAACTTGAAGTACTGTCTTGAAATCACTGCCACATTTCTTTTTCGCAAAACTTACTCGCCAACCTTTAATATCTACTCGCCAATGGCGAGCTGGCGAGTGGAAATTTCGCGCCCTGTTTTAGAATATTGATATGGTAATACTCTAACACCACTCATTCATCTCCGTACGGTATACTTCGGTTTCATACATCATAGCTCCACCCATATCCGAATCGATATTTTAATGTACACGCCCATTCACTAATACTGAACGGTCCTCGAGTGTGACAAATTGTTTGGAAGTAATTCGTATTCGAATTTTTAACTGATTTGCTGTATGAAACAAATGAAATGCATCTTGTATCAGTTACCCAATATTATTAAAATAACAAAGGGAACTAAAAAAGCCTTTTTTAAATGTGCGGAAATGTCGGAATACTTTCAGTACCTTCTCGAATACAATCTGTATTCCACTTTTAAAAGTTGTTATGGGAATTAAGTTGAAGGAATTCAGAATTTCATTGAACAATGAGACGAAAGGGAAAAAAAAGAAACTTAATTTTGTACTGCTGCTAGATTAAAAAAAAGTGTTTTTTTGTATGATACATAGCGTTTGGGCCGTAGCTAAGGGGGCACTATGGGCGGCTCACCCCCCCTAAAATATTTTGAGCCCCCCCCCCCTGGAAAAAATTCCAAGATCATTCAATGAATTTCTGTTCCGAAAATTCAAATGAAATCCAGTTCAAAAATCTAAATTAGTTTTGAGACCTTTTCACAGTTTTGCAGAGTTACTAAATTGTATCTAAAATAAGTGTTTCAACACTTCCTCATCCTATTTGTAGATATGAAGCTAACATGATGTTTAATTTTGCACCAGATATATATATACAAAACTTTCATCATCCTATACTTTTCATAGCATAAAATGAAGTTATTATAACAGTTTAATAAGAAACAGAGTACCTACAATGTGAATATGCACTCATTTATTTTTCTGTGTCAAAGAGAGAGAGAGAGAGAGAAAGAAAATTATGAGCCCCCCCCCCCCTACAGTCTCTTGAACCCTCCCCCCTATTCTTCACTCTTAGCTATGGCCCTGCATAACGTATTTATCAATCATCTCATTTGGCCTTGTGTTTCTGCTTACAATATTCCGCTTTCCGCTTGTTTATGTACTTAAAGAAATTTAAAATTTGACATTTGATTATTCATAAATTTTTAATAATTATTTGTATAAATGTGGACAATTCTAGTTTCTGTTATAATTATTATTAACTAGATTATCAAAAATAGATAATTTGGTTTATTGCCTAAAAAATAGTTTAACGTTATGCCTTTTACTATTAGGATAAATAAAAGTAACATTAAAAAGATTACAAACTGCGCGATGCAATTTTTGAATGAATAAAGATAATCAATATAATTACCAGTGATAATTAGTACCGAAAGTACTGCAGGTAAAATACTAAAACGGTATGCACTCTTTTATTGTCTGATACTCTTTTAATATATTTCTTACACTTATTTTTGTAATTTTTGTTTAGAGGCTAAAGGTCAATTTTGAAATGGGAGACTATTTTCAGGTGCCTAAAGAAATATGTCCCCTTTTATCAACACGTTCCTTCAAGCATTTACAAGGAACACATAAATTAACATCTGAATTTACTTTATTAATTGTTAAAGTGGCATGTATATTAAGACGGACATAAACACAGTCAGTACAATAGAGCAACGGTACGCTATGGACCCAGGTTCGAATCCTAGCACCGGCTAATCTTTCACTCGGTGTTGGGTTATTGTATTAATTGTGATCATGTGTATCTTAATACATATTTATCTTTAATAATTTACAAAGTATTGAACATTTGAAATTACTTTAGATCTTCCACTAAAAATAATTTCGTAACTAATTTTTTTTTTTTTTTTTTTTTTTTTTTTTTTTTTTTTTTTTGGCATTAGGTAGAAAGATATTGTCTGTTTAGTTTATTCTCTGAAAAATAGTGCTTAAGATATCAGTACTCTTTAAAAAATAAGAATAAATGGTACGGGATTGAATTTGTGAATTTTGTACTGCATGAAACTGACATTAAAATAACAAATATAAAATAATTCACTCACGCCAGTAAAATTAAAGGATTCTTTTTATATGATATTATATTAGTCTTTTGACCAACAGTCTCTCCCAAACTTTATGTTACACAACAGGGGAACGCCTGTATGGCATTAAGTTCTCCTTGTTCATATTTTTAAAAATAAATTAGTAAATATTCATTAAATCCTTTAGGGTCATGGTCGCATAAAATTGCACAACGCAAAATGATAAACAAACTGAAACTCCTCCCATACTATTAAGCGAACATCATCTACTGGTAAAAATCCTTTAAAAATACGTTCTGCAGGGCTCTTTAAATTAATTAAAAATTTCTTTTTGCTTTAACGAAATGAAAACATTCTTCAATATGTTCTTAAAATAATTATAATATTTTCTTTTTGTGACTACCCATAACGTTTTCATTTTATGATATGCCATCATAAGTTAGTAAATTTATAATAATTTTTTAAGTAAAGTTAATAATAATAAAAGAGAAAGAGGGAGGGATATATTTTAGTACGTACTAAATATTTAATTTATATGTTTTAACATTGAAGTTCTGCTTTGTATCTTAAAGAATTTTATTTTCATTCTAATATTATCAATTACTTTCAAATATCTTTATCCAAGTCTTACTTAATTATTTGAATGATTTTTATAAATAAAATAGATTTATACAAAAGTATTTATGAAAGAATTATCTTAACCATTTTTAATAATTTACCTGAGAAAATAAACTATCTTTCATGCAAATAAATAAATAAATAAAACCCCACAAAAATGTACAACTTTTTAAATTTATTTCTGATAAATGAATTTAAATGCGAATTAGATTTAAAATAATAATAATACATTTTTATATTTGGACTTTAAAAATAGTAAAAAGGTTTGTTTTTAAATATGTTTCAAATTTTTAATTCAAATTTAGTTTAGCACAAAATTTAAATAACGCTTAGCCAAAAGTATTGTAAAGTAACTGATTGCTAAAAGTATTAATGTCTGAGAAAAATCCATGCTTAATTAGTATTATTATTTAGGAATTCAAAGAAGAGATTTATTTTATTCATTATTTTTGCATTTCATAAAAAAAAAGAAAAGCTTAATTGAAAAAACCCCAGAAAGTTTATTTTCATTCTAATATTATCAATTACATTTAAATAAATCTTACTTAATTATTTGAATGATTTTTATAAATAAAACAGACAGATTTGTGCAAACGTATTTATAAAAGAATTATCTTAGCCATTTTTAATAATTTACCAGAGATAATAAATTAATTTTCATGCATAAAACAACTAAAAAAACTTATGTAACTTATTTTTGATAAAGGTAATGCAAGTTAAATAAATAAAAAAATATTCTTATACAGTCAGTATCGGCTATATTGTCACCCGTGCGGTCCTAAAAAATATGACCTTATAAGCGGGGTGACCTTATATGCGGTGTAAACAGGAATTTTACTTCAGGCAATAAAATATTATTAATAAGTTAATTAAATTAGTTAAATAATGTATAAATAAGCTATGAAGTATATAAAAGTTATAAGCAAAAAATTGCTTTTCATTTAAATTTTCAAATTGATGAGTATACTCGTAGTGCCAAAAACTCGTAGTAGTAAATATCTTTTTTTGCAGGTTCGTTTTTAATGTAATTGTTAAAACTACTTTTTCTTAATTGCTCCTCTGTGCATTTGGGATTAGTAAAAACTATCTGAGAATATTAAATAGTTTAAAAGCTTCTGCTCGTGTTATCCCTCCAACTTCATACTCACTGTGATTATCATCGTTTCCATTAGTGTTTATATTTAAGACATCGGAAACGATTTCAAATATAGAAGCTTCAGCATGGCCTTTATCCATGTCACGTTACCTGCGAGTATCTAGAAAAGAAACAGCAATATGCATGAAAAATATTTTAACACAACTTCTTCTTCGTCCAATAAGCAAACTTTTTCGGAGAATAAACAACAAGAAAGGTGTAAGTGTTACCCTTAAAGCTGTATCACACAGATAAAGATTTTTCGGCAAACATTTTGCAAAACAGGATCGTTCATTTTGCAGCGTGTTAGGTAAACAGGTTTTTCAAACTTCTCGCGGGGTTATTTAATTTCTCGCTCCGCTCCTATTGGTCAGTTGACCAGCGCTGAATTAATAGCCAACATTTTCTGTGCAATGCGGGAAACGCTCGGTAAACGAAATTACCGAACAGATTCTCCCTATATCAAAGGCACGGAACATTTTGCTGGCTGTAATCTTGTGTAGGGAAAAAAGTTCTGCGAAAGAGGTCCGTGTGATGACGCTATTAGATGAGAAATTGAATGAAGTCTATGGTGTTACCCTCGCGGGTAAAGCTCATTAGTAACAATCTTATCGTTAACAACTGTTTATGTCAGTTCCTCTTATATTGATCAAGTGCATTCAATAATTTTTGTGCAAATTCAAATAAGGGTACATCATAACCATCGTCATCTACATCATTATCCTCGTCCCACATCATAACATCTTTCTGATAACCCTAAAACGTTATTCAATGTCGAGTCTTTGCAAAATCTGCTTCCATGCTTTCAATTTTCAAAGTTTTCTATCAATTTCTTTCTTTCTTTTTTTTTTTTTTTTTCACTATTGTCAAATTTTTCCTTTTGCTGACATATTTTATTCACAAATAAATGACAATTAACAAATAAACGAACACTTTATTCGCAACGACAAATAAAGTAAAATACAAAAAAAAAAAAAAAGTATGACATTTTTTTGCATGGATTTAACTTTTCTTTAAGCTTTATGACCATATATCCGAGAGAAGCCATTAGAAACTGACAATATAAGCGGTGTATTTTAACACATAATACCTATTCTGTCAGTACGGACTTACGAAAAGTGACTTTATAAGCGGGGTGACCTTATAAGCGGGTGACCATATATCCGCTACTGACTGTATTTGGACTTAAAAAGTAGTAAAAAGGCTTGCTTTTAAATATATTTAAAAATTTATATTCAAATTTAATGTCGTACAAAATATAAATGACACTTAGCTAAAAGTATTGTAAAGTAACCGATTGTTAAAATTATTAGAAAGTAAGTATTATATATTTTTTATCTCTCTTCTTTTTCTTTTATAAGGTATAAATTACTATGAAAAATAAGATCCATATCGGTTCTCGAAAATGAAGTTTTCTTGCTCATTAACAAGATGCAAAAACAATAAATTGAAAAAAAGGTATTATTTGAATTCTTAAGCATATAAATGAAATATTTAATTTTAAAGTACATTTCCTCTCTCTCTCTCTTTTAATTTCAAAGAATTTTTATGTAAATTCACTATCTTATGATGTCATGTTATAAAATGAAAATTTTATGGGTAGTCACAGAAATAACTATATTGTTATCATTATTATTATTTTTAGTATACTATGAAAAATGCTTTTAATGAATTACTAAGAGGAAAAAAGAAATGCAAAACTAATTTGGATTTAACTTTTAACAAGATTTAACAAAAACCTTCTTACTACTTTTTTAAGCCCAAATATAAGAGTGTATGAAGACTTTTTATGTAACACACTCTTAAATAATTATAAAGAAAAAAAAAGTTTAGGAACTTGTGCATTTTTGTTGTTGTTTTTCACATTAAAAAAAAAAACCATTTACATAACTAAACAAGGTTGTAATAAAGGTACAGTCGACTCTCGTTAATTCGAACTCGTCGGGACCACAAGAAATGTTCGAATTATCCGAAGTTCGAATTATGGAAAGCATGAAATGGAAACATGCTTAATATGGTAATATTACAAAGAAATTAATGTTACAGTATTTTTTTAATTTATTTCGTCTGTTATCATTAAAATATGACTTAATATTAAATTAGAATGTATAAATAAATAAGTAAATTAAAACATTAGAAACAAGCACAATGGAAGAAAATTTTAAAACGTCACTTATGGACAGACGGTGCACTAAGAAGGTGGATATCAAATGCATTGGATTATATGTATACTCGTTCGGAACAATTTTCACAAAAATCAAAGGAAGAAAGTTATTCAAATGATCTGAAATCCGTGAGAAAATAAATTAAAAATCGGAATTCTCGTTAGTTCGAATTAAACGAAGTCAAGAGTAAATGAGTTCGAATTAATGAAAATTTTTAACGTTATTCTGCCTTTGAAAATTTCGGGACTTCATGTTTAGTTCGAATTAAGCGAAAATTCGAATTATCCGATTTCGAATTAACGAGAGTCGACTGTATTTGAAATTAACTGTCAGCTAAAATTATTAGAAAGTTTTTGTTATTATTTTTTTCTATCCATCTCTTTTTTATTAAATATAAATTCAAAATATCAGAAATTGAGTTCACAACGTCCATATCGACACTATTTTCTAAAAAATCTACTTAAGAAAAAAAAAAAAAAAAAAAAAAAAAGGCGGGGAAATGAGTGTGATTAACTAGTTATTGAACAACAACAACTGCTAGTTTCACGCATTTCCGACAAAATTAAATTGAAAATGATGTCATAAAATGGGCCTTTTAAATTGAAAAACAGCCTTATCAAGATAAAAAACTAATGAGTAAAAAAAATGTTTCTTAAGTAATAAAAATAATTAAATATGATTTATCTATGAATAGTCGTAATTTTTTTCAATTTACTGCATGACGTCATACACTAGTAAATCTGAAATAACTTCTCTTTAAAGTAAAATAAATAAATAAATAAAAGTAATAAATGACAAATAAATAAAACCTGTTAATAATAACAGATGCTAGTTCTAAATCAAGATACACATATATTCTTAAATGAAACTACAAAGCTAAATATGTTATTATTTTAGGACTAATCAGTAGATAGCTTTCGTTTCTAGTGTGGGAGGAGCCTGGAGTTTGTATATCCTGGAGCATTGTGCGATTTAGAGCTCACCCACAACTACACCATTAAGGCTCCAGTCCTCGCTCCAGGAAACGCTCGCGAGCTAACGCTATTCCTATTGGGAAGCATTTTTCTGATAACTCTTTTGCATTTTGACATTTTTGAAATTTTTTTTTTTTTTTTTTTTTTTTTTTTTTTTTTTTTTGCTTTGGATAGCCGAGGTGCATGCCGACAGCGCGCCTTTTTTACTTTTTCGATTTTGGTTGCAGATATTTTTTAAAAAGTACTTCCAGTTTCGAAACCGGTTTTGAAAGTGAAACTAACTTTATATAAAATATCTAGTAAAAAACGTGTGCTGTTTTCATGCACTTCAGCTATCCACTGCAAAAAAAAAAAAAAAAAAAAAAAAAAAAAAAAAAAAAAATTCAAAGATGTCAAAAATGCGAAAGAGTTGTTAGAAAAATGCTTCCCCATAGGAATAGCATTAGCTCGCGAGTGTTTCCTCGGCCTGGGACAGGGGCCTTAACATTATTCGCTAGATATCACTTAGATGTTATTTTAAAGGAAAAACAGCTGCGCGGAACAGATGCGCAAACGTTGATCCCAGAAGATCAAAATGTAAAAATGTAATCGCTAGACCTGTGGTTAAATTTGAACTTTACTACATATAAATTTAACGAGGAGGACTTAGTACCACTAGAGGCGCTCACTCGTTGTTTAAAGTGAGTCAATGAAATGTACTCCATATTCTAATGAAATATATTTAAACTAAATAAATCTTTATTATATAATTAAGGTGGTGTGAGAGAAATATATGTTGACTTTTTATCTTAAAGGGTCTCAGAACTCTTAAAGATGCAAGATACAATAAATAACATGTTTATATTTTTTAAATACTTTTTTCAACTCCTAAATGCTTTTCTGTGTTACAGTACCCCCTCGTTATATCGCGCCTCGATATATCGCGCATTCGGTTATATCGCGCATTCGGCTATATCGCGCATGTTCTATGTCTCCAAACTTTTTTTCTGTTTTTTTTCCTTCGATAATTCTTCTGCGAAAAATAATTTAAAGTGCTAAGTAATAAATCATTCAAAGTGGAAAAAAGCCTGAAATGAAATAATAAGAGACAGGGGTGTGGGGGGGGGGAAGAGGTAGAGGGTGAAAAGAAAGCAGATGGATAAATCGCATCCCATTGGCTGGGCCATAATGTAATTTCTTATCTTTGCTGTCACTTCAATGGTAGGAATCTGGACAAGTGTTGTGAAATTAGGGATTTTGTCCGCATTTTGGGGAAAAGCCTGGGGATTTTTTTTATTATTATTATTTCAGTTGAGTTTTCACCAAGTTCATTTGTTAGTTCGGAGCCCTTCTCGAATTATCATGTCTGCTAAACGAGTCGGTCTGCCTCTAAAAGTAAAAATGGACCCGATTAAAAGAATTAAAAAAGGTGCAACGCAAATTTTGATTGCTAATGAGCTAGGCGTTGGAGCTTCTACTGTAAGAGTGTGGCTAAAAGAAGAATCCAAATTAAGAAAATTTGTAGAAAACGTGGATCAAACTGAAGGACTAAATAGAAAAAGAGCTCGAATGGCAAATGACGATGAGCTAGACAAGGCATTAATCTTATGGTTCAAAGAACAACGTGCACTGGGAGTTCCTTTATCAGGTCCCATCATAAAAGAGAAAGCGAAAATCTTGGCGAAAAAGCTAAAGCCGTATGAAGAAATTGATTTTGAAGCGAGCGATAGATGGTTTTGGCGGTGGCAAAAGCGGCATGGCATTGGACAGAGTGTAATTCGCGGAGAAAAGCGATCAGCTGACGAAGAAACTGCTTTGAAATTTCCTGCTGAACAGAAGAAAAAACTGGATGATTTAGGTTTAAAAGACGAACAGATATACAATGCCGACGAAGCTGCACTTTACTGGAAGATGTTGCCAAACAGAACACAAGATTATAAGAATAGTTCGATGAATTGTGGATACAAAAAACAAAAGGACAGGGTGACACTCCATTTTGCAGCAAATAAAGAGGGAAGTCATAAGTTAAAGCCGTTCCTTGTGGGTAAGAGCAAAAATTCTAGAGTTTTAAAGAATGTAAATAGGAAAAATCTGCACTGATATACGAAAGCTCCAGAAATGCTTGGATGACACAATCCTTATTTAAGAAATGGTTTTTCGATAATTTTATCCCATCAGTTCGTGGTTTTCTCAGAGATAAGGGTTTAGAAGAAAAGGCTGTGCTCTTAATAGATCAATGCCGAGCTCATCCCAGTGGAGAAGAACTTATGTCATCGGATAAAAATATTAAAGCTATGTTTTTGCCGCAAAACACAACAAGTCTTCTTCAACAAATGGACCAAGGAATAATTGCTGCGTTCAAAAAAAACTATCGACGGGAGTTATTGAGAAATCTGTTGTTCGTAGAAGAACGGCCAGTGCCTGAGGCTCTAAAAAATGTGAGCTTAAAAGATGTCATGTACATCTCTGAAAAAGCGTGGTCCGCTGTTAGGTCCGAAACCATTTCCAAATGCTGGTCGAAAGTTTTAAACAATGTCGAACTCGATGCTAATGAAGAAGATTATATAGATATTCTAGTTCAACAATCCAAGTCACTGGGTTTGAATGTAAACGAAAATGATTTGAAAACTTGGATAAATGTAGAAGATGACGAACCGATATGTGAAACTCTTACAGATGAGCAGATCATAGCTGATGTACGAGATCATAAAGACGACGAAGATCCTAAAGACGCAGACAGTAATGATGATGAAGAAGAAGAAACGACACCTGTTTCCATGAAGGAAGCCGTTGTTATGCTTGAGAAAGCATACATTGCATTTGAAAGATGCAACTCCACTCATATAAATGAAATGCAATTGATTAATTTTCGCTCACTGATATTTTCTGGAAAACAAGTTGTTTCAGAAAAATCTAAGCAGACGACTTTAGATTCCTTGTTCAGCAGAAAATGAAAAATGTGAATACACATGTGTAATCGTACATAAAATAAAAAAAGGGTAAATGGAATTTCTCTGTCTTCATTATAAGATATTTTTTACTTGCTATTATTTTACTTACTATTACTCTATTTACTATTTTTATTACTGTACTTAAATTACTAATTTTATTTTTGACTTATGCTCGTAAAAGATGTAAAATTTGTACTAAATCACCCGCTCCCCCGGATATATCGCGCATTTTTCCTGTCTCCCGAAAAGCGCGATATAACGAGGGGCTACTGTATTTCTATGTGCTTCAGTGCTGCCATCTCTTAGCGATTTAATGAGTATACAGACGCATAAAGCAATTGTTTAATGGTTTTGCAATTATTTTGCCTTCAATCGTAATATCTAACATTAATAATTTAAGAATGAAATAAATGATAATTTTAGCCTTTTAAAATTAACTGTCTATGAATGCAGTTATTAAAAGTTGTTCTGTAAAGTCAGTTAAGTAACGAAATAGAGCGCTTCAAACGATAAAAGTTGATAACAACGGAAATTTAAAGTAAATCTTGTACAAATTGACCCATGACTGCTTTTTTAAAAGTTCTAAACAGGACTGGTAGGGTTATATAACACCAAAAATTATCCTGTTTGATAATTTTGATTTTTATTGCATCCCCATCAGTGGCCGCGAGGTTCTAACCTTCAAACTGGTAGACGGCAGGTACTGGGTTCGAACCCAATCGCGGCCGCCGGCCTAACCGTTCGGAACTTTCGTCGTTTTCTTCGTACCTTGCGTGAATACGGGTTAGGTTCCCTTAGAAAGACCCCCACGGAGGGCACTCTGTCCCCTGGGACTGTATCCCACAGTGTAGATAATTGGCCGACAAAAAAAAGCCAAGCCAAACCAAACCAACTCTGAGCTTACCAAGTGTTTTTTGCACACAGTTAAATAAATCAAGATCACACAATACAAGAACCCCCCCAAAAAAGTGTAATTTAACAGATTGCAGCGAATGTTTCGAAAATATTATTTTCAAAGATTTTAATTTTAGACTTATAAATGATTTCTGTATTTAAATAATAATAATAATAATAACATCCCGCAAGACATGGTGACGTCACTGCAACGTCGTTGTGAAGTCACATTGGGACTTTGTGACCAACGATTGTCGATGTGACGTCACGTGACGTCGATGTGAAGTCACAGTGACTGAAATGTGAAGTCGTTATGGCCGTTTTAGAGCTTTTTTGTGACGTCACATTGTGACCACTTTGCGACGTCACAATGTGACCAATTTGTGAAAAGTGTGTCATTTGTGACTACTTTGATATTAACATTGTGACGAACTGTGAAATTTTTTTTAGAAAGTCACATCTTAGTCACATTGTGACGTCACTGAGGGGTGGCATTTTCGTCACAGATGTGATGTGACCAAAGTGACTCACAGTGACGTCATTGTGACGTCACTGTGAACATGCATGCTATGCGGGATTGTTTATATGATGATCAAAATGTAGCTTACGTAATAACAGAGTCATATTAACATGCCTGGACTTTTAGAGACACGTTAATGTTCCTGGACCAATCATAAACAAATACTAAATGAAATTTCAGTTTAACAATTTTCGGTACTGCAAATTTTAAAACTCCTGAACATCGCACATTTTCAATTTTTGCACCGTCGTATAAAGAAAAAAAATTACGTTTATATGCAACTTGTTTGAAACCTATATCTAAATTTGTTTTTGAGTTATTATTATTATTATTTTGTATTTTTTAATACATTTTTGTGATCGTTGCAACAGAAGTATTCGATTTTTGCACATTAAACGTGGTCCAATCACAAAACGAATGAAATAAAAACCAGAAATATTTCATTTCTAGACATTCAGTATGGACCAATCAGAAAACGAAAAAATAAATCAACTTTATTGCGGGATTCAACCAATAAAACGATTACGATATACTTCAGATTTCCTATTCTCTATAGAGTTTTGCTTTGGTTTTGTTTATGCCGGCCAATTATCTACACTATGGGATATAGGCCCTAATAGGTGGGATGCCTCCGTGGGGGTCTTTCTAACGGAGCCTAACCCGTATTTACGCCAGGAAATCCAAGGTTCGAAGAAAACCACGGAAAACTCCGAACGGTTAGGCAGACGGTCGCGATTGGGTTCGAACCCAGCACCTACCGTCTACTAGTTTCGAGGTCAAAAGGTCGCGGCCACTGGTGGGGCCCAATTCTTTACAGAAAACAACAAGTATAGTAAGAAATTTGACTATTAAATTTGAATAGTAGAGATTTTAAAAGAAGCTAAATAAAAAAACTTTAATAATATATAATTAAAATTGCCTTAGAATTCCAATCATGTTAAATATTCGTTATCAAAAGTAGCTTTTTTGAACGAAAATAAAACGACAAGCGAATAGTTCGGAATTCTGCTGAACAGAGCCCTGATAGAAATAACATTTTGGCGGCTCAGCGGTTTTTAAAGAGTTAGAAATGTATTTGAATCGAACCAAGAGTCATTCATATAATATTAATAAAAGTTAAATAATTTTCTTCTTGCTTTATACCGAGTATTGGAAAATACCAATCGTTTCTCTTTGTATTCTACATATTTTTTTATGTTACAAAAATGAGCAAAATTCTATTTCGGAAAATGTTTAATACATCTTTTGTGCTATGACAGATTTCCTTTCTACTTTCGTACTGCTAAAATATTTTATTCGATTTCCACTCGAATTGATTGAACTAGTATTACAAACAATTCTGCATTCGAGTTTTTTAATATTAAAATATTGTATTTGAATATGATTCTAATACATACTTATTTTTATTATTATTATTTACTTTTTTTTCTGATACATTGGGATTTCTCAAGCTGATACCGCGAACCACAAGGTTTCATACACGTTCTTTTAGAAAAAAGCAGCCTTTTTTAATTATAAGAAGTTTATGATTACATAACATGAAAATTATCTTCCGGAATTTCTGGTTCCAAACGACTTCAATCTAAAAACTTTGAACCTGTACCATAGAAATAAAAATCATTTAAAAATGCTTTTAATAGAAGGCAACACCAAACTGATATTAATACTTTATGAAAAAGTTATGTACTAAAAAGATTAGGAAAGATAGTAATTTCTAATGCTGATTTTTTTTTCTACCTCTTCTGTTTATAATTAAAAATATTCTAGAAATATGCCTAATCAAATTTAGTTATTAATTTTAGTAAATAATTGCCTTTTTTCTGAATGTATGTCATTAATAAACTGATTTTTCTAAATAGCTTTTTATAAAAGTATCACCGATATTATTTTTTAAAAGTTAAAAAGATTTTTTTAATACAATTTCATTCACAAAATGTTAATTTTGAAAGAGGTAAAAACGAAAAAAGAAACTAACAATATAAAGATTAAATGACGGATTTATGTCACAAATTATTTCTGATATTCATTCCCACGGAGGGCAATCCCCCCCCCCCTCTTAGAGCCATATCTCAAGTGTAGATAACATAAGCACAAAACTAAATATTTCTGATATTCATGCAATTTGCAATAGATGGCAGCCTCAAAAATCTTTTACAAGCAGCAAAGTAACACAGGTACCTGTTGATTCGTATTGTTTGTAACTTCACTGTCATATTTTAACAAAAGATCCATTTTTTTGTTTAACCCTTTTCGGCGCACTAATCTTTAAAGTTAGGATTTAAAGAAAAATAAAATTAGGCAATCTATTTAGGCCTAGAGGGGTACACAGGTATTGTTTTGTAAAGATTGCACTAACCATTTTAATTATACAACTGTTGCCGACTCACACGTGGTAATTTCCCATAAATAAACATTGATAAGCGCAGTGAGAAGAGCATTGCTGTGAAGCGCGTATTACAGTAAAACATTTTACCTATTATTTAAAAACAGTAGAGTTTGATCTCTGTGGTGCTGCCATCTAGAACTCGTAAGAAAGATTTAAAGTACCCTTTAGAGTAGTTTTTGAAATATTCACGGCGTTTTTGTGTCTATAAACAGGGGGAAATTTAGGTGTTGCCGACCTGGCAACACTGCGCGTTAAGGGATTAACTGCTCAAAAGCACTCTTAAACAAGGTCTATTAGTACCTTTTATTTAAATTTCTTTCTATTTTAGGCATACTTTTCGTGGTTAAATTGCGTGTGGTCGCATGTAATTTGCTAGTTTTATGAATGGAATTTATTTTTATAAAGTATATACCTTCAATTAACAATATCTATTCCATTTAAATGAAAAACTTCTAGAACTGGTTTAATGCATGCGATTCCTTCAATACTGCTTTTACTTTAACATTAAAGAAAAAACTTTGCTTGGTGCTGCCGTCTGTAATCAATATGTATTAATAGACATTACCATAACCGACTATATACTACCAGCCGAGCCATTTCGCGAAAAACCGCCGAAAAAGTAAAGCTGGATTCAGCTTCAAACCCTGAACCATTTCATTGGACCACGTGACGCAAACCTGCCCAAGTTAGCATTGAATAAGCTGCTTTCTGTTCTGTGCACATTGTTTGCACACGTGGTCATTGTTTTGGTTCAGGATTTGCACGATTACTCAGATTAACTTGTACAAAGTATCAGAGTCCTCTGGCGGGAGACTACATACATTAATCTCAAATAGACAGGCCTTTAGATCTAGTGGGCCATGGACATTACTGATTCTTCTAATGAGGAAGTCTTTTAACTTCTGCCAGAAAATCCTGCCCATTGCACATTAAAAAACATAATCTTCAATTTATTCTATCCGAAAAGGCAAACCATAAATACTAAAATAATATTATTTTAATCGGCCATGTAGCGTGTTTTTTTTTTTTTTTTTTTTTTTTTTTTTTTAATTCACCGAATTAAGTTTTCATACCGTTAAATAAACCAAGATCACACAGCACAAGTACTAGAAAAAATGAAATAAAATAAGAAATTTGAATAGTAAAAATTTCAAAAGAAACCAAATCAAAAATTTTAATGATATAAAATTCAAAATTGCCACAGAATACTAATCACGTTAAATATTCAAATCATGCTGAATTTTCTGAACGAAAATGCAACGAAAAGATAAAGCCTATGAAGCTAATAGTTTGTAATTCTGATTATAGACCACTGGAAGAAATAACATTTTTGAGCTCTACAGTTTTTAAACAGTTAGAAAGATATTAGAATGCAATCAAGGGCCATACATATAATAATAATAAAAGTAATATTTTCTTCTTTCTTTATACCGAGAATTGAAGAATATCTACCGTTTCTCTTTCTATTTTAAATATTTTTTGGTATTAAAAAAAATAATCAAAATTCCATTAGGAAATGTTTTTGAAGATTTTATATGATCTAGATATTATATGCTACTGTAATTTTTACAAAATGATTGAAATAACAGTGACATTCAAATATATTATTAATGTATACATAATCAAAAAATTTAAAAAAAACTTGCAGATTCTGCATTCTAATCGGGACCAAAAAATAAAGTGTCTCTGTTATGAATTATTACTAGCTAATAATGTTTAAAAAATAACCTTATTCAGTTCTAAACATATACACGTAAAGTTTCGATTTCTACAAATTGTCCAAAAGTTCCAGTACAGAGTTGTCCAAAACAAATGATTATTGTTTGAGCTATATCTAAGGGGATTGGAAAAAAAAAAAAAAAAAAAGATTTCTATGTAAAATGTTAATTTTATATTTAGATAACCGTATTTATTTATGAGAATTATACATTGAAAACTAATAAGCGTACACACATATTATAGGTATTTAAAGAAAACCTTCAATTTTAATTCTACTGAACTTCCACTATTATATAAATACAAATGAACCAGTAATTGGTAATAGCGATATGTGAAAGATAAGGCTTAAGATAAAAACTTAAATCACTATAGTTCTAGAATTAAAAAAAAATTAAATTATTACTTTTATTATGTATAAAAAATATTTATTACATTTTATTAAAATGAATTACAATTTAATATTGTTAAATTTAATTGTAATTAAAATTTAATTTAATTATCTAATTGACAATTAGAAAACAGCAAAGCTATCTTTATAAAACGGAATATTACTTTTCGGAAATTTTGGTAGATATTTCGAATAAATTTTTGGTTTGGTATATTTTATGTCGGCCGATTATCTACACGTGGGATAAAGGCCCGAAAGGGGTGGGATGCCTTCCGTGGGGGCCCTTTTAAGGGAACATAACCCGTATTTACGCAAGGAAATCCAAGGTTCAAAGAAAACCACGGAAAACTCCGAACGGTTAGACCGACGGCCGCGACTGGGTTCGAACCCATCACCTGCCGTCAACCAGTGGAGATTTAGTTTGGTTCATGGTTTATTTTGTGTCGGCCGATTATCTACTCGAGGATTATAGGCCCAGGTGGAGGAGTGCCCTTTGTGGGGGGGGGGGTCTTTCTAAGGTAACCTAACCCGTATGTACGCAAGGTTCGAAGAAAACTATGAAAACGCCGAACGGTTAGGCCGACGGCCGCGATTGGGGGTCCCCATCCAGCACCTACCGTCTACCAGTTGAGAGGTCAGAACCTCTCGGCCACTGGTGGAGTTTTCGAATAAAGGAATTCCCTATATTGACACTAGTCGGAAAATTTCTGCATTACATTAATTCCTAAATATACAATGTTTGATGTTGCCATCTATAGCATTTTTTATGAGTATTAAAATATTTTCATTACACGAATCAATTATTTATTTATTTTTAAACTAACTTTCTCCACGATTAATATTGCATACAAAATAACGTAAAATAATAATAATAATAATAATAATAATAATAATAATAAATTTGTCCTAAAATACATTTTAAATGCAGTTCAGAAAAAAGTCAATTTATTAACGAAAGAAGACTTTAGAGAGAGAGAGAGAGAGAGAGAGAGAAAGAAGTTTCTAAAGACTAAAATTAAGAATTAATGTGGAACATGACTTATTTTAGCAGTATTTTGAATAATAAAAAGAGAAAAATTGGCATTAAAATTTTTTCTCTTTTATAATCCGCTTAGCGTTTTATTTTCGACAAAGTACAGTAGACTCCCTTAAATCCGCACAGTTTGGGACCAGAGGTTTTGCGAATTTTAGAATTTTACGGATTTCTTGTCATTGCTTTGTTTACATTTTTTAAAAAATAATTTGAATGTAATTAATAATGAAATCAAAAGTATAATGAATGCATACAATATACTAAAATATTAAAATAAGTAATAAACTAAAATAATAAAAATTTAGATAATTTTTAAAATGATTAAAATACTAAAAGGAAAGATCAAATTAAAAATCAATAATGTACAGTTAAATATTCATTATAAAAGAGAAAATGTGTTTTTCCTAAATTATTCAATGAAAC
Organism: Maratus speculifer; assembly: GCA_964019185.1. Classification (NCBI taxonomy): domain Eukaryota; kingdom Metazoa; phylum Arthropoda; class Arachnida; order Araneae; family Salticidae; genus Maratus; species Maratus speculifer. The sequence continues at coordinate 2,622,091 of CAXHSM010000011.1, read as the reverse complement.
TTGCCTCATAAAGGTACATATCTAATTCACATCAAGATCATGAAATAATGTAACTTTATTTCCGGTTTAGCCAGACTTAATAACCAAAAAAGCTTGATTAATACATAAATATATTTAGTAAGATTGTAATTACCAATGATATTAGCAATATCTTTATTTTTTCAGAAATAAACGATTCTTTCTTCATGAAAAAACATGAATTCAATAACCTTAACAAAAATTATAAATTAAAAAATGTATGGAATCGATATAAAACTGAAAAAATCAATTTTTGCACCTACATCTGAACTGAATGTTTCATTGTTTACATCCGTAAAATATGTGCGGATTTTAGAGAGTTGCGGATTTTAGGAGTGCGGATTTGAGGCAGTCTACTGTAGTAATATTAATGTGGTGCTGCCATCTGTTGTCAACGCACTTAAATAGAGCTGATTAATTTCTCTAAAGAAGACAAATTTTTTGTCTCTCTTCAATGTAACAGTTCAATTTTTTTGTATGTAAAATCGTTTTCTCTGCATTTTTCGAAAAGTAATTTCCCACTTATTTAATCACAAACTTTTTATACTTAAATAAGTCTAATTTTTCTGTACTAAAATGATGGTCCGCGAGCATTCACTTAATTTTTTTTTCTTTTTTGTGAACTTATTTCTCTTACTGTTACACTTTTAAACAGATGACTGCTATATTAAATAAAAAAAATTCAAATGCAGCATTCGACTTAACACAAAAATTAAGTGCAGAACTTTTATTAATAATAATAATAATAATAATAATAATAATAATAAAATAATAATAATAATAATAATAAAATAATAATAATAATAATAATAAAATAATAATAATAATAATAATAAAATAATAATAATAATAATAATAATAAAAATCCGATTTAGTTCTAAGCAATTGGAATTAAAATTTTTTGCGATATTAATGCAAACAGTCTTATAAAACAGCCTTCTGTCAATCGTTTTTTACACAAAAAATTATTTGTGAATATGTTTTCCCTAAAACTAAAAAAGTAAAAAAAATAAAAAATAAATAAAAAAATTAGTCTTTCCAGGATTTTATATAAAGAAAGTGTTCGGGGGTATTACATGCGATTCGCAATTTTTATAGACAGAGATGATGCGAAGAATTTAATTTATTTATATTAATGAAAACCAACATAAGCTAAAATTAGTATGAACAATACAATTATATTTGTGAAGGCCAAATATCAGCACGAGGGATATAGGCCCTATTCGGGGGGAGGGGGGATAGTGTTGAATTAGAACAGCTTTTTTGAAAAATGTAATTTAACAAATGACAACAACAACTTGGTTTATTTTGTGACGACATGTGAAATATAGGCCTGAAAGGGGTGTGAGTTCCCTCCTAAGGATCTTTCTAAGGGGACCTAGCCCGTATTCACGGAAGAAAATCCAAGGTTCGGAGGAAACCACGGACAACTCCGAACGAATAGGCCGACGACTGCGATTGGGTTCGAACCCAGCACATGCCATACACCAGTTTCGAGAGCAGAACCTCTCAGTATTTGAATAGAGGAACAAATGAGAAGTGGCTTGCTGTCTAATTTTTCTTATTTTGACAATAATTCGGGGTAGGTTGACCGGAGAGTTTTTCAAGGAAGAAAACCGGAATTTGCTTACACAAAAGTGAGCATTACGTACTCTCGCGAACAAAACAAACGAATTTTTCTATAAAATAATTACCGGTACTTCACTTGAAAAATTCTTGGATCGGTGGTGATACTGTACTTATTAACCATCTCAGTGCCCGTGAACTGATATATCTGTTCTCTAAACGGTGCTTTTTACTGCAGTAGAATCGCCATTTAAATTAATACAATTCAACAGAAATGCGCAGTTTAAAATCAATGAGTAATATTTAATACTCTCAAGAATTATATTTATACACGCAATAATGTTTTTAACATCAAGTTGGATTTATTTATTTATTTATTTTAGAATTTAATAATAATTACAGCAAAAACAACGTTAAAAACTATGCCTTGTTTTGCCGCAGGCATCGAATGAGTTCTGCTCTTGAAGCTGGTGGAAGGAAAGCGCAGGGATCGGACTCAATCGCACACGTCGGCCTAATCGTTTGGAGTCTTCTTCGATCCTTGGATATCTATACGTAAATACTGATTAGATTCTCTTAGAAAGATCCACACGGCGACTTTTCCCCCTCTGGGCTATACCCCTCGTGCATGTAATCGGAAGACATAAAAACAGCTTTTGCAGCAGGTAGTATTTTGATCATCATGAATACATCCTGAAAATGAAGAAAATTTTAAGTTTCTATTTGAAAATTATAAGAAAAAGATACTTGTTAAACAAATTTTTTTAATTCTGTTTTTTTTTATAAGTCATGCTATTAATAGGCAGATATTGAAAAAAAAAAATTCCTTCCGGAAAAGAAAGTTTACATTACGAGGTCATTTCTGTAACAATAGGATTTGCACTTTATTTCCTTCTACCTTAGTACTGAGAATTGGCTTAATCTAATGACATTTTAAAATGTGCAGTTCTAGTCACAGGTTAGGCATCCGTCAGATGCTTTAAACTAATTTGAAATTTCGTAAAGATTTTAATCTTAGTTTAATATTTTTAAATTAAAATTAAAAGTTAATAGTGCTTGACATGTTAACCAGAATGTATTGATGGTCTTGAATTTTTCTTACTATGTTCTAATTTAAATACTGATATTTATTGAAATCAATAGCGATTTTTTTCCAAGAATTTTTTCCGTATATAAATAATGTTTAAAAAATGGTGTAAATGGAGCTTGACAGATAGCAAAATTAAATAAAATAGCAATCTGTTTGATGCTTAACATGCAAGATGTAATTCAGTAAACGAAAAATTAAAAACAGTTCTAATACAAGTTTCTTCAATAATCAAGCTTACAAATGTTATGCTGTTATATATCAATAGGAGACCACAAATGTATGAAAAACTTTCACGTTGTTCAGTACAGAATTTTTGTTATTATTTTTTTTTTTAGGACTGCCTTAAAATAGTTGATTTTAGATGAAAATGAGAACAATATATTTTATATAGTATTTAGAAAGGCAATGAAAAATTTAGTGAAATATAATTGAACAAGTTTAAGCCACACCCGGAAAAAAATGTTTGTAGGATTGGAAAATTTCTACATACGCAAAATTTTGAGAATTTTTTCTAGAGAATAAACAGGGGCCAACAAAATGATATTGTGCTTTTCTTAGATTCAGAGATTAATGCGGGTGTTGTTCTGCATAGAACAATGAACGAGTATTTCGTTATTTCTATTTTAACTGAAACCACCAGAAAAAATTTGTCTACAACACCGTGAAATAAAAACTTATGAACTAGTTGGTTTAGAAGTTAATTTAAACAAAATAAAAACTCAGAAAAACTTGAAACTGTTTTTATAAAAACCTTAATTTATCTACGCGTATGCATGCTATCCGCATAAAAATGAATACATTTTATAACAATAAGCCACTTAATCATAATCTGCAGTTTGAACGCATTTGCTATATTTGTTTTGACAGGGTTATCCAAAAGATATTCTTTACTTTCTAACTTGTTGACGGTCCCCTATGGAGTTTCGGGACAAATTTTTCCCGGAAATGTATGACTAGTACTATTATGTTTACACATTTAAAATTTCTGGTTAATTCCTCATGTATTTTTCTAGGTATTTAACAAAATGTCTAAAATCCCAAGTGGCCGGTCACCTTTGGCCATATATGCATTATTATTATTATTATTATTATTATTTTTTTTTTTTTTTTTTTTTTTTTTTTTTTTTTACAGTAAAACTGGATAGTTTGTCAATGGGAAAAATAACACTAGTAAGTCTTGATTACGTTCATTAGTAACTACAGTAGAACCCCGCTAATTCGGACCCCGTTAATCCGTATCTTCGGATAATCCGGATCAGTTCGGTCACATTTTTATTTCAAGTTTGAGAAGCGATTGGCTAATTTCCATAAAATTAACTTGTTTCATCGTCGTATTCTGAATAAAAATAAACGTTTTTCTGAAATCTTTTCGGAAGAATTAAGCAAAAAAAAACATTTTTACTGTCTGTAAATATTCAATAAGTTTAACATAAAGATGATTTTCTGTAAGTATGTTTTATTTTATTTCATTTTTTTTCTAAATCTCCGTATAATCCTGATTTTCGATAATCCGGATTGGGTCCGCTCCCAGTTAATCCGAATTATTGGGGTTTTACTGTATATCGTAATATTAATAATATACATCCCATAAAAAAAATAAGAATTTATATTATATCTAAATATTTTGCTTATAAGATGTTGATTTATTAATAAAAAGATTTAAATATATTAAAAATTTTTATTTACATGTTTAAACTATTATTAATCGAGTCATCTTCAGAATGTAAATGGAAAAAAAAGAACATCCATTAAATAATAATTATAATATAATATAATTATAATATAATATAATAAATATTATTTAATAATTATTTTTAAATTACTATTAATTACAAACTGAACAGTTTGTCTTCTAAGCATAGGCGCAAATTTCTTTAAAATAGTTTTAAAGATTAATTTTTTCAAATTATTCTGCCCTCTAACGATGTATATACAATCATCTAAGTAATTGCACGCCCATTATGCTCATATGCCCCTCCCCTTTTTGTTGCCGGATTACAAATTTAAAATCTTAAAATTCTTTTAACTGTCTCGATTGTTTGTTTTTCCGTAACTGCAAGTAAATAATCAAATCATAACCAGATGCAAAAGCATGGCTTTCATCATCAATAATATTGAATAAAGTTTTACATTTTAATTCAATAAGTTGTTAGTAATTAAATAATGCAACTATGTAGTATAATTTAATAAATCAAAAGATCACAGGAACACACTTCGGGGATTAAATCGGTTTCGACAACAGCAATATAAACACGTGTCTCAAACTAGCAGTAAGAATTGAGAGGAGAGCTTACAAAGAAAGCGACAGGTGGTGCGAACTAGTTCATTCAAAGTTTTGTTATTTAATTGTGTTTATATTTTGTTGCGTTGTTACTATTTTTTTTATTTATCGCACATATTTCAGTGCTGTTTCATTTATTTACATCAGTGTCCTACACATAAAATATTCATTGCATTTTTGAAATGTAAGATTCCTACCCTCTATTAACACGTAGTAGTTTTGAAAATTTTACGTATTTCTGAAAGGCCGCACTTTTTAAAATTTTTGCTTTTGAATTTACATATATTGAAATGAATTCATAATATGCAATCAATTTTACTTTCTTTGAAATAGATTTTTTTATGGTTTTTAGTCCTTACAATACTTAAAAAAGTAATTCTGTGAAAAATTATCTAATAATCATCAAAACATCATGTTGCTGCATGTACTCACAGTCCCCTAATTACCTTTCTGTATTTAAAAAGTTATATGACACTATTTACCTTCTTAAAATGCATTAAAGTTCATATTTACATTAAAATACCGTCCATTCCCTTAACCTCAGATTTGTGCAGTATGCAGCGAGAGCGAGGGAGGAGCTACTTCATTGAAATTCAGTTATTGTGTGGAAACTTTTTCAACTGAATGAAAGCATGAGGCAAAAATTTTTGTACCATGTTGTTCAAAAGCTAGATATACAGTAAGTTTGATTTCCAAAACTTACCATATCCCACAAAAGATTAGAATTCTCAGCAACTCGAATGACTATATTTGCCGAAACGTCAGTGAAGGCTTACTTTGGAGACATGAAATTTTTTTGTGTCTGTCTGTCAGTCTGTCTGTTCCGCGATAACTTCCGTAAAAAGCATCCGATTGGCTTGAAATTAAGTGGGTATGTTAGTGAGGCAATGGGATTAAGCTGTATAGTTTTTTGTAAGATTTGGTTCATTCGGTCGAAAAATATAGAATATTTTATTTTGCGCAATAATGCTTTTCTATGGCAAATCCAATGATTTCCATTTTTTTTTCTTGAGAGAAAATGTCACATTATGATAAATGGATGCTGAAATTTACCGGTTAAATTATTCGTATTGTTTTGAAATTTTGTCTATTCATTTGTCAGATTTTTAAAATTATTACTGTAAATTTTGGAGATTTTTCATAAATGTATTCCAATAATATAAACGAATTTGTTTTAGAGACTTCCTTATTTCAAATATTTTTATTTCATTTTCTTTATTTTCTCTTAATGGTTGCTAAGAAACCATTCATCCTAATCCTTATTTTTATAATGTTATAAATTTGAATGCATGTAATTATTGAACGCGAAAATTTAAATGAAGTCAATGTTAAAACTGATGAATTAATGTCTTTGTATCTTTGTGTTTAACTATAACATAGCCCAGAAAAGAACATAGGCTATGTTTTATTGATTTTATTCACATATTTTCCTTAATAATTCAAAATTTCCTTCTTTTTCATGCAGAATCAATAGCGATCTTTTAGATAGAATTTAACCAATTTCCTTTATCGTTGCCAAAAAAAAATTCAAAAGCTGGAATAATTTGTCAACGGCAATAAGTTTCAATTGAGCAAGTTCCATTCGAAAAATTAAACTAAGAAAAAATAAATATGACGTCAGAATTAAAATAAAAATAAATATAGTACTTTGTTAAACATTAAACACAGAAATTTGTTTCGTTAATAAGAATTTTTCTGAAAAAATGGAAGCATAATTAGAAGTAAAAGAAAAAAAATATATTTTTAACAAATATTTCACCTGATAAAATTTGACGTCATAATTGAAATAAAACAGGTATTTTATAGTAGTCGTTAAAAATATAAGAAACATGGATAGCAATAGCTCATGAATAATGACGTCATTGTCGAAACTTCAGTGAAGGCTTATTTTGGCGACACAAAATTTATTGTTTTACCCCTGTCAGTCTGTCTGGCCGCGATATCTGCCACAAAATGCAATCAAAACTTCTTTTTTTTCGGAAACAAAATTGTAAAACCCTAGATTACTGAGTTTACACTTTCAAAAGTTCCTGATACATCAGATTTAGGTGTGGACAGTTATGTAGAAATATGAGGATAATGAAAAATGCTTATTAAAACTGTTACTTATCCTTATAAATCAAAATGTATGAAGAAATACAAGATATACGATAACCATTAGCAAATTGATAGAAAGTTGCAAATTTAAGTTTAATGAGACTACGGGGGGTTCAGGGGGGCTCCGCCCCCCTGAAAAAATCTACTATGTTATAATTAAAAAAAACAAAAATAATAGATCATGAAAATTTCAGAATATCCTAACATAACTAAATCTTTAATTGAACGCTTTTGATGGCTGAAAACTTCTTATTCTTATTTCATTCTTATAAATAATTACGTAATTTGAAAATTTTAAATTACAGTTTCCAGGAAGTTGAATATTACCCAAAGTGTGTTTAAAAAAATGATGTGCAAAGCTGACGTTGAGGCTCCTGATCTGCAGATTTACTAGTTATAAGAATCAACAAGGCGAACTTAATGCCGTATAGGCGTTCACCTGTTATTCAATTAGTGTTCTTTGATTAATCCACAAATTGTGAATTTCACTTTTTTTTATTTTAAAAGTATCTTTTATTTTTACTGGTGTGAGTGTATAATTTGTTTTCTTTTTTAATTTTGATTTATGTAGTGTACCGAATTTAAAATTCACCGATTCCATTCCGTACCATTAATTCTGATTTTTTTTCCAGAGTGCTAATATCTTCCACCATATATTTCAGAAATTCTGGACATACAATATCTTTCAACCCAATATTGTTTTTCGTAACAGCAAAACAAATCTGTTATGAAATTATATCTAATGGAATTTCAAAAGTTAAACACTTTGTAAATTATTAAAAGTATGTATATATTAAGACTTGAAGGATCACTATTAATGCAATAATTCAACAATCAGTGAATCCTGGCCCTAGCTTACATAACATGGGCCAGGATTCGAACTTGTGACAGAGTGTATAGTGCTGTTGCTCTGTTGTATTAATTATGATTATGTTCGTCTTAATATATAGGTATTTTTGACAATTAATAAATTGAATTCAGACGTTAATTTATCTGTTCTTTGTTAATGTTTGATAGAACTGTAGATAAGAGGTGAGATATTTCTTTAGGCGCCTGAAAATTGTCCCCCATTTCAAAATTGACCTGCAGGCTCGAAACAAAAATTGCAAAAGTAAATATAATAAATACATTTCTTCCTTAAAGCTTTGATATCATTTTAATATTTTACCGTCGTACTTTCGGTACTGATTATCTTTGGTAATAATATTTATTATCTTTATTCATTCGAAAATTGCATCGCATAGTTTGAAATCTTTTATATACTACTTTTCAATTCGTAAAATTCTTTTTTAATCGTAAAACTCATAACGTTAAAATTTCTGCTAAGCATTAAATAGAATTATATATTTTTTGAAATCTAGTGAATAATAATAATAGAAATAACGGAAAATACAATTTTCCACATCGATATAAATAATTATTATTAATTTTTGAACTATTAAATATCAAATTTGAAATATTGCAATTGCATAAACAATCGGAAAGCTCAATATTGTAAATAGGAACACAAGGCCAAATTAGGAGATTGATAAATTCACTATAAATAATCCATAACCCCCCCCCCTTTCTTTTTTTTCTTTTTTTTTTTTTAATTTAACAACAGTACAAAATTAAGACTTTTTTTCCCTTTCGTCTTATTGTGACATTGCGATGAAATTTCTGTATTCCTTCAACTTAATTCCCAGCAAATCCTTTAAAAATTGAATACGGATTCCATTCGAGAAGGTACTGAAATTATTCCGAAATTTCCGTACATTTAAAGAAGTCTTCTTAAGTTCCCTTTGTTATTTTAATGATATTGGGTAACTTGTACAAGATTCATTTCATTTGTCCCATACGTCCGGAAAGTCAAAAATTCCGCATACAAGTTCCTTCCAAAATATTTATCACACTCAAGGACTATTCAGTATGAGTAAATAGGCGTGTGCATTAAAATATCGATTTGGATGTGGGTGGAGCTGTGATGGATGAAACTGAAGTATACCGTACGGAAATAAATGAATAGGGTAAGAGCATTACTGTCTCAATATTCAAAAAGGAGCATTTAGGGAATCCGATCCCCTTTGACGTCACTAAAGGAGATTACTCGCTTGACGACCTCGCAACTATCTATTTCCCCGCCCTTGTACCAGTTCTCAGCAAATTGTCGTTTAACGAACCTCGAGTTTCACATTCTGTGGAATTATTTCTCGAAATTTGATTTAGTTTAATTTCAAGAAAAAATTATCAAGTTACTAATTTACCAAGTGTAAATTTTTCGTTTTATGTTCAATCTTTTCAATGTGTGCTTAACAAGATGGGTTCTTTGTTAATGTTTGAAAAAACTGTTAACAAGAAGTGATAGAAGTGCCTGAAAATTGTCTCCCATTTCAAAATTGACCTGTAGGCTCAAAACAAAAATAAACTTAATAAATATATTTCTTCTAAAAAAGTTCATAATATTTTATTATTTTATCTGCAGTTTTATCGGTACAGATTATCATTGGTAGTAATATTTATTATCTACATTCATTCGAAAATTGCATCGCATACTTTGAAATCTTTTATATAGTACTAATTTTATTTAACCTAATAGTAAAAGTCTTAACGTTAAAATTTCTACCAGGCAATAAACAGAATTATATATTTTCTCAAATCTTGTGAATAATAATAAAAATAATAATAGAAAATACAATTTTTCACATCGATATAAATAATTATTAAAAATTTTTGAACTATTAAATATCAAAATTGAAATTCTGCAAGTACATAAATAAGAGGAAAGATGAATATTGTAATCAGAAACATAAGGCCAAATTAGAAGATTTATAAATTCACACTAAATCATACAAGAAACCACCTTTCTTTTTTTCTTTTTTTGATTGACAATTAAATTTGAAAATCTAGCAGCAATGCAAATTTCAGTTCTTTTTCCCTTTTTTTTCCTTTTTTTTTTTTTTTTTTTTTTTTTTTTTGTATTATTGTTTGATGAAATTTTTGGATTCCTTCAACTTTATTCTACGCAAAACTTTTTAAAAGTTGAATACAGATTCTATTCGAGAAGGCTAACTATTCCGAAATTTTCGTACATTTAAAAAAGTCTTCTTTAGTCACCTTTGTTATTTTCATAATATTGACTAATTTTAATATTAATAACTCATACAAGAGGCATTTCATTTGTTCCATACATTCAGACAATTAAAAATTCGAATACAAGTTGCTTCCAAACGATTTGTCACACTCGAGGACCGTTCAGTATGCGTGAATGGGCTTGTGCATCAGAATGACGATTTGGATATGGGTGGAGCTATGATGATGAAACTGAAATTTACCATAGGGAGATGAATGAGTGGTGTTAGAGCGTTATCTTCTCAGTATGTTAGAAGGCCTAACAGCTAAGGATTTTAAATCCCTTTGGCGTCACTAAAGAAGATTACTCGCTTGACCACTTTGTAACTATCTATCACCCCGCCTTATATATTAGTTCTCAGCAAATTGTCGTTTAGCGAATCTCGTGGTTCACTTTCTGTGGATTATTTTCTCGAAATTTGATTTAGTTTAATTTCAAGAAAAAAAATTATCAAGTGAAAAATTCACCAAAGGCAAGTTTCTCCTTTTATTATTATCTTTTCAATCTGCATTGAACACGATAAGTTCCACGGGGATTAACACAGAAACTGAAAAAATATAAATAATATATTTTAAGTAACTATTAAGAAAGTATACTCCTGTATTAAATAAATGTTAAGTAAATTTTAAATAATTTTTCAATAATAACTTAAAACGATTTTAGCTTTATATCGTATTTTTAACTGTCTGTCACTGGTGAATGACGCTGCCGAGAAGGAAAGTTCGGCGTTAGTCACCGATGTGTGACGTAGCAGTCAAGGTGTTAAATAAAATTTTCTGATGTAGTTTCAGGATTTATTGCCCGTAGCAATTTTTTTCCGATTTCTGACATTCACGTCTAAAGTATTACTTGATTTCAGCTTATGATTTTTTTCCAGTAGCTATTCAAATGTTTTATACGTGTATAGAAAAAATCTTTTAAAAATTTTGTTTTTAAAAGATGAGTAATAAAAGAGCGTTGATAGTTTTGTTTCATAACTATAAATAAAGTTGCCTCAAATGATTTAAATAAAATGTTAAATGCCGTTTGATATTAGAAGAAATATTTAAAGAAAATGTTAAGTTAAGAAATTCGTTATTATATGAACGATTTGTTTTCAATTCTTCAAAAAATAAAATAAAATATAAAAAAATAAAAAGTATTTAAAGTATTTTGGTGATGTGGTTACAAATTAGTTACTTCGAACATTTTAATTACACCGCTTGGGCTCTCTCATATAGTTTATAGAGATTTTTCTTAATGAATTATTTAAGAAATATACCTGCATTTTGTCAACATAAAAATTCATGTGTTTATATGATTTATTTTAGTTTGTAATTTAATGTTTGCTTAGAAATTTTTTTTGTGTATGTATAAGAAAATAAGCAGATTACGTTTAAAAACACTTAATTTCATAAATAAATTTCAAATATGAAACGAATGAAAAATAATTACAATTAGTAATCATGAAGTATTCTATTTTATATTACTGTTTATATAAGCACAGTTTTTAAAAATTGTTTTTGTTATTTTACTTTTATAAGATATTTTTTAAAAACAATTAATAGTCTTCTCTGTTAATTTTTTTCTCTTAATTTATTAGAAATTATTTTAAATATTTAAGAAAAAAAATATTCCTTATGTTTATCTGAAAGAATGTAATTTAGGAAAGAATTTAAATAGACAATGCGGGATTTCTCTCCCTTTCCTCTCATTAGATGAAATCAAGAAACACTTTAGACGAGAATGTCTAAAATTAGGAGATATTACGATAGACAAATCACTGGAAATAAATTTGAAAATTTTAATCATAATTAAAGATTATAAGAATGCCCTGAGAAACTTACCTCTGATGAATAGTAATATTGCTTATTAATAATATAATAATGATGATGAATATAATACAAATAGTAATACTGATGAATAATATTATCACTTAATAATCTTTTCTTCCAATTCTATGCACGTAAATAAGATACGATCCATGGCATTCGTTTACTCATATTAGGCAGTCGATTAATTTAATGTATTTTGTTGGACGTATCGCTCCGCATACCTACTTCATCGTTTTTTTAATCTATATATATAAAAGAAAGTCTGGATTTCGTATTAATCACTGCACAAAAAAATCTACCGAACCAAAAATCTTGAAAATTGGGGTAAAAATACTTCTTGTAACACCGAGTGCCACTAAGAAGGGATTTTCGAAAATTCCCCCCCCCCCTAAGGAGGGTAAAATAAAGAACAAACTTTTAAAAATTCTTTAAAAATCAGCTTTTGTAGTTATTTTTCAACTTATAATATATTTTAGTGTATTTTTTCATGCTGAAATCGAATGGTATTAAGCAAATTCTTTTAAATCCCATAGTTTGTGAGATACTTCACATTTTCCTAATTTGGCGATGTGTTCGGCGCATAAACCTGAAATTTACAATCCTTATCTATCATATATATATTATAAAGCAGAAGTTCTGAAACTTCGGCTCGACTGTTTTCAAAAACTACACGATGGATTTTTTTTTTTTTTTTTTTTTTTTTTACATTGCATCATTTGATAGGAAATATTTTTGCGGAGGTTTGTGATTCAAATATACAGGGATAACTCTGATTTTTGGCAATAAATTTCGTATTTTTCGGTTATTTTTGACGAAAGAGTTGCCAATAGCTATTTGTTTGGCGAAAATAATTATTACTAAAAAAACTGGAATGACTATATTTATTGGGCAATAATATAAATATCTATCAATAAAAGCAAAAAATAAATACTAATAGTAATTAAAAAAAACCGCTTAAATGAGGTAAAGTATTAAAAAATACATATCTAACTTAAAAATGAAAAGAATATTTGTAATGCTTAAAAAATAACTCATCGTGAAATATTACAATTGATACAATAATTGGCGCCATATTGCTTGCTTTTAAAAATTGATTTTCCGTATGATATGTTTTACAGCAGAAAAGAACAGATGTGATTATAAAAGTAATTGTAAATTGTGAGTTATATATTTGTTTCTTTGTGATTTTTATTTTGCTTTTGTCGCCAAAGATGCAAGCCAAAAATGCATATGTCTGACATTAGGTTGTTGATGATCGCAATAATGTTTTTTCAAATGTAGCTAATTTTTGGAGTATATTTTTATATTCAATTATAAATTATGTATCTAACAGTTTGTATTTTAAAAATTGGAATCAAATATTTACGTTTTAGCTTTAGTGTGAATTTCCGCCACACATATATATTGTAAATTAATGTCATACTTTTCTCCGTAATTTTGAAGAATCCGATCAACGAATGTAACCCATTTTTTAGCAAACTATTTTTTTTTTTTTTTTTTTTTTTTTTTTTCTTGCGCCATTTCGTCAATTTCACATACAGGAAAATTACAGTTTTAAAATTTAGAAACTGAAGAAGGAATAATACAATTAAAAGTAAGTTTATGCAATTATGCGTTATTATTATTGATAAATTCAACATTTTCAAATAAAAAATGCCTTCTGTAAAAAAAATTACAGGTTTTTTTTTAATTAGCCATTTCTTCTTCGATTTTCTTCATAATTCCCCTTTGTTAGATAGTATTTAAAATCATATTAGACTAATCTTCGATAATTGAGTGTCGCCAAATGGCAATTTATTAGATTATTGGAAAATTTTTTTGCACAGATATCATATACGCACCGAGGTAATTAACGGACTCTAAATTGATGTTACTTTACCTGACATGGCAACCCGACTATTGTTATTTATTTATTATTAAAATGTTTATTTGCTTCCATGATCGTCTTTAAAATTATTTAAATTGTTTTGTTCCATTTTTATTAAAATAATATCCCGTTAAGTTTATCCGGTCGACCATTAAATGCCAATAATGGATTATCGTGAATGTCACATTCAATGATATTAATTAAGATACACGTGTTTAAAATGTCATTAAGGGATTTTTATTTCGATTTATTTTTGTATTTTTAGTAAAATTCTACTAAATCTTTTGTTTTTTCATGATTTATAATAAAATTTATGTTAATATATATAATTTGGCTAATAGTTTGGCGATTTGTGTAATTTGGTGAAATTGGTTGACGGGATAACCCAGTAGTGTTTTTATTAAATAAGCTTGTTATATAATTAAACTTTTACTGATTGTTATTATTACCGTTGTTGTTATTTGATTTCCTGCTTGATGTTATTTTACAAAATTATCGAAATGGCGATTTTTTTATTATTTGTTTACTTTTTTTGTTTATATTATTGCAAACATTTTTCCATTTTTATGTACGCATCACCTTGACGCGATTTTTTTATGATACCAATTTAGAGAACACTGCGTTTTCAAATATCAATTACATTAATATTACTTTTATTTATTTAATATTATTATAAAAAGGAAATAATAATAAATAAATTAAGTCAATTAATAATTATGGAACAAAACAATTTATATAACTTTAAAAGAGAAAAGAAAGATAATGAAATTGTTTACTGATAAATAAATAACTATTACCGGATTACCACGTAAGGCATAAAATTGCAATTTTGATTCAATCGCGCAACGTGGTCCGTAGATGATATCTGCACCTAAATATCATTGTTTATATAATTTGTTTATAAAATTTGGTAATACTTGATCGACTAAAAAACTCGCCAAAGTATAAGGTTAAATGTCAAATAATGGATGATAGCAACTGTCTCATTCATTTGACATTAAATATGTTGTACGTAATTGTTAATTTTAATAACAACTAATTTTAATTTGGAGTTTTTTTTTATTTCTATTAATGTTTTAGTAATTTATTGATTATTTGGTTAATTAAAATAAAAATTATGTCCAATTGTATAAATTGGTGAAACTGATAGACGGAACTATCAAGTAGTACCATTATTTTTTTACGTTCAGTCTGGATATTTAGGTTGATAGAATTAGCGTACTTATCGAGTCACCGCCAAGACATACGCCAAGCACAGTCGTTAAGTCTGTGTTTTAGGCTTACTGTTATATCTTTTTCATCTGCAGTTATTATACTATCACTAAAAAAGCAATATTTTCAATCTGCAGGAAAAATCATCATAATGAAAAATATTTGAAATTAATTTATCATTCATTCTAATAAAAAAAATCCCTGTCGGCTGGGCCTATAGGCGGAGGTAGATTTCGAAGAGTGCTCATTTCAAGAAAAAAAAATATATGATTAGAGATAAACCCAGTTTAATAACTTCATTTGGCCGTTTATGAAAAATTTTTATTTTTATTTTTCTGCAAAAACTGGTTTTATCAGAATCATCTTAAGAAAAATTCAGCTCAAATGCCCGTTTTGACAACATATTTTGAAATAGATTCTGAATTTATTAAAAAAATCGACCAAAACAGTACATTATACAGCTCCTAAATAACAAAAAAACTGTCAGTTGAATGCATTTGAGAAAAAAAATTGAATTTAAAAATGAGTCATAAAATAACCGATTTGTTGTTTGAATACATCCTTAATTCTTTGATCATGATTGCTTCGGAAAATTTTGTGCGAAATACTCACTTTGACAGCATTTTAAAAAATGTATTCTATCTTTATCAAAAAACTGGCCAATGCGTCACAGTATATAGTTCCTAAATAAGAGGATCTGAAAATTGGATGCATTTGAGAACGAAAATGGATTTTAAAACGAGTCATGAAAAACGCAATTTGCTATGTGAAAACTTCCTTAAATTTTCAAATCACAAAGACTTCGGGAAATTCTGTTCAAAATACCCTTTTTGGTAGCCTTTTTCAAAATATATTCTGTCTTTATCAAAAAACCGATCAATGCATCACATTATATAGTTCCTAAATAAGAGGATCTGTAAATTGGATGCATTTGAGAGAAAAATGGATTTAAAAACGAGTTAGAAAAAAACGCAATTTCTTATTTGAACACTTCCTTAAATTTACAGTCATGATGACTTCGGGAAATTCTGTTCAAAATACCGTTTTTGTTAGCCTTTATTTAAGTATATTCCGTCTTTATCAAAAAACTGACCAATGCATCCCATTATATAGTCCCTAAATAAGAGGATCTGCAAATTGGATGCGTTTGAGAACAAAAATGGATTTAAAAACGAGTCAGAAAAAAACGCAATTTCTTATTTGAATACTTCCTTCAATTTTCACTCCCGATGACTTTCGGAAATTCTGTTCAAAATATCCTTTTTGGTAGCCTTTTTTGAAATATATTCTGTCTTTATCAGAAAATTGACCAATGCGTCACTTTATACAGTTTCTAAATAAGAGGATCTACCATTTGGATGCGTTTAGAATCAAAATTGAATTTAAAAATGAGTCAGAATATAAGCAGTTTGGATTTGAGGTTTTTTTCTCCAACTCCTATTTTTATTTAATTTCTTTTTGCTATACGAATTGATCCTATGAAAAACTTGTCAATATAAAAGTTGTAGATATTTTTGAGAAGATGTAAAATAAATTTAATCGGATTTGATATCTTAAAAATTGACGGAGTTATGGATTTTTCTCTTTTTTCAGCGCCCTTTTTCTTTTCGTTTTTAATTTTTTTCGTCGGTAAAAGTTGGTCCTATCAAAAACTTGTAAATGCAAAAGTTTTAGATAATTTTAAGAACATTTACAAAAGAATTAGTTGGACTTGATATCTTGAAAATTGACGAAGTTATGAATTTTTTTCTCTCAAAATCCCTGTTTTTTTCGCCTCTTGAGTTTACTTCTAAATTTATCAAAATTCTGTCATGCATATAATTTTGGCCCTTTTTTAAGAAGTAATATAAACTTTAAACCGATTCGATATCTACTTTAATTAAGAAGTTATGGCGTTTTTTTCGGTTTTCACAAAAACGCCCCCTATTTCGCTCCCCTTTGTCCGATTTTGCCCATTAACGAACTTAGCCAAGATTTTATCCCCTTTGATTTTATGTGCAAGTTTGGTGGAGATTGGTGAAAAATTATAGAAGTTATCGTGTCCATAAAAAAGTGAGATATATATATATATAGATAGATAGATAGATAGATAGATAGATAAACTGGTGCGATTGCAATAGGTAGTATTTCTTACGAAATCTACCTAAAATCTTAAGGGAAATAAATATACTTTAAAGTTGGTTAAGAAAAAAATATATATGAAATTTCGACAGCCGTATAATTTCTTTTTTTTTCTTTTTTCTTTTTTTTTTTTTTTTTTTTAATGATTACGAAGCAGTTTCAATTAACGATAAGCCCTATCATCAAAACTTTGTCAAATATTAACTATTAGATACCGCTTCATTACCCCGTCGAATAAAAAACTATCATAAAGCTATAAGATTAAATGCCAAAAGTGGATGATCGTAAATTTCACATTCATTTGAGAATAAATATGAAATAAGTCTGGTACATTTGTAACAATATCGTTACAAGCACTACTAATGTTTGAGGCCAAAAATCATAATGGAATCGATTACAGAAGATAGAAAGATTTTATTGGATGCAAGCTAAAGATTTATTTTTCTGCAAAATTTAGTCATCAAGATTACCCCAAATTTAATGGCTACATGTATACAAATGTTTTATAAAATGAAGAGGCTGTGAAACTGATGTAATTTTAATGTTATTCAAATAATATAGATTTAAAACAGATTTTTTGTGCTACATTGTTCTAATAATTATATCAGTTAAGCACTCTTCTTTATCTGTCAAAAATTCTTTACATTTTTTACTCTATGTACTTCGCTGGAACAGATCAAGGTAGATAGGAAACTACAGTAGATCTGCCAGAAGAGGACGTTTATTAAAAAATGCAGTGTAAAGTGTATGGATGTTGTATTTAGGCTACCAGAACTACATATAGTGCAAGTTCAGATGTCGGGAGTCTAAAAACTAAGATATGATAATGTACGATTCAAAAGTTTATAGAGTTTGATAATCAATCTCATAATCATTGGAATGTCCTCAAATGTGTGTGATTACTCGAGAGCATTTTGATTCCTGTTGGCATAACGGTCTCATTTTCAAACGAAACTCCACTATAATTGATAAAATAAAAGATATGGTGCTTAATTGTCCAAATTTTCTCGAAGGCACACAATAGTACAATATCGCAATGACATTGGCTTCGTTTTCAGCAATGCGGAAGGAAACTTCAGAATGATCTGTGCTGCTTTAAAATACAAATTTACAATCAACATTTTGTTTGAGTCAAAATTCGTTTGGAAATATGGACCAGCATAGCGGGCATAGCCTACTAGTTTATCATATTTTGAAAGTTTTAAATGTTAGTTTGGAAATAAGCGCATACAGATGGAAGTCTTCGGTGCTTCCATCTCTTATCGATTTAATGATTATAATTATACATAGAGCAATTGTTTCATGGTTTTGCAATTTTTTTAGCCTTCAACTTTAATGCAAGTATATTAACATTTTATGAATGAAATCATGCGATAAATAATACTTCTAGACTTTTAAAGTTAACTGTTTATAGATACAGTAATTAAAAGTTGTTCTGTAAAGTCAGTTAAATAACGAATTAGAGCGTTTCAAAAAATAAAAGTTAATAATAACGGAAATCTAAAGGAAATTTCGTACAAATTGACCCAAGTCTGCATTTTTTAAACTATTAAACAAGAGTGGTGGGGGTATTCAACCCTCAGAAATCATCCACTATGATAATTTTGTTTCAAATAACATTTAAGTAAAAATCTTAGTTTGGTGCTTCCATCTATAATCGATACAAATCAACAGAAATTACCGATTCTTCTATCCAACCTGAAAATCACACCTGTAAAAAATCTTCGCCTTGTTATGCTAGAAAAAGTAAATCTAAATCATAAGCACTAAAATAACGCTATCTTAATTGGCAATGTGCGTTTTTTTTCCCCTTTAACTTGCAAAATCATGTTTGCATATAGTTAAATCAACCTGAGATTACACACAGCACAAGTACTTAAAATAAATAAATAAATAAATAAATAAGAAATTTGGATATTGAATTCTAATAATAAAAATTGAAAAAAAAAAAAAAAAAAAAAAAGAACTTTAATAACACAAAATTAAACGGTGCCTTAGCATTCTAATCATGTTAAATATTTGTTATCAAAAGTAGTATTTTTTGCGCAAAAAGGCAACAAAAACATAAAGCCTATGAAATGTATAAATCGGAATTCTGCTGAACAAAGCCCTGGTAGATGTAACATTTTTTTGCCTCTACAGCTTTTAAAAAGTTAAAAAGATATTTGAATCTAATCAAGGGTCATTCATATAATAATAAAAGTAATATTTTCCTCTTTCTTTATACCAAGAATTGGAGAATACAAACCGTTCCTCTTTCCATTTTGTATATTTATTTATATAAAAAAAAAAAAAAAAAAAAAGAACAAAATTCCATTTGGAAATCTCTAATACATCATTTATGCTACGGCAGATTTAATTTCAGATTTTGTATTGCTACAATATTTTATTCGATTTCCACTCGATTTGATTAAACTAGCATTACAAAAATTCTGCATTCGAATCTTTTAATATTAAAAAAAGTATCTGAATATATATACACATATTAATTTTTTTTTCAGTTTTTTAATATTTATTTTTTTTCCTGATGCATTGGGATTTCTCAAGCTGATACCGCGAACCACCAGGCTACTTACACGTTCTTGTAGAAAAAAGTAGCTTTATTTAATTATAGTAAATTTATGATGACATAACAAGAAAATTATCTTCCGCAATTTCTGGCTCCAAACGACTTCAATCTAAAAGGTTGAAAACCTATACCATAGAAACAGTAGTTATTCAAGAATGTTGATAATAGATGGCAGCACCAAACTAATGTTAATACTTTATGACTAAATAACACACTGAGATAATTGGGAAACAGAATAATTTTTTATTGCTTTTTTTCTATTTCCTCTGTTTATTATTAAAAATATTCTAAGAAAAAGCCATGTTCTATATTAGTTCTTAATTTTAGTAAATGATGGCCTTTTTTCTCTGAATGTCTGTCAGTAATAAACTGAATTTTCTAAACTGCTTTTTATAAAAACATAAACTTTATCATTTTTTAAAAGTTAAAACGATTTTTTTATACAATTTCATTCATAAAATGTTAATTTTTGAAGAGGTTAAAGGCAAAACAGAAATAAACAATACAACGAATAAATGACTGATTTATGTCACGCTATATTTCTGATGTTCATACAACTTATAGTAGATGGCAGCACCAAAAATCTTTTACAAGCATGAAAGTAACACAGGAACCTGTTGATTAGTATTGTTTGTCACTCTCATATTTTAACAAATGTCCGCATTTTTTGTTTAACTGTTGTTCAAACAGCACTTTTAAACAAGGTACATTAGTTTCAATCCTTTCATTTAAGTCTGTTTCAATATCATTTAGTTTAGATATCGTTTTCGTTATCAAATTGCGTACGGTCACAACTGATATCCAAGTTTTATCAATATACAGGATTGTTATAATTAAAGTTCGCATATTTAGAAGGCTCTAGAGCCAGTTGTATGGCGCCAAACGAGACAAAATTTCACTAGTGCATAGTTGAAGAGATGCGCTCTGCGAAAATCGAAAAAAAAGTTAAAATTTTTGTTAATAGACGGCGCTGCGCCAATATATAAGCCGATCACCTAATCTAACACCATGCGATTTTTGGTTTTGGGGATTTTTGAAAGATTCTGTATTTAAAGACAGATGTCCGACAATCTCTGATCTGAAAGACAGTATTGGACTTCATATTCGCTGAATCTCACAGGACAGTTTGCTGTTTCTACACAATGCTGTAGAAAGCACAATTCTGGGAATGGAATGCGTTATTGAAATTGGTGGAGGATTAATTGAGCATGCG
Source organism: Maratus speculifer (assembly GCA_964019185.1). Taxonomy (NCBI): domain Eukaryota; kingdom Metazoa; phylum Arthropoda; class Arachnida; order Araneae; family Salticidae; genus Maratus; species Maratus speculifer. Next base: position 2,601,134 of record CAXHSM010000011.1, on the reverse strand, counting down.
CAATGTTATTTTTCATTTCCTCGCTACCGAATTTTATTTTTGTTGATGCAGATTATATCACATGAAATGATATTCATTTTTCTGTATTGTTTGGGGTCATAGGTCAGGCTCTAGAGGTGAATTTTAACTATTACAATTCGATGTTCGTCTAAGTTTATTAAAACTTTTAAATTTGTGTACTTCGTCTGGATTGATTGAAATTGATATAATGAATCTGCAAACATCGCCTTAAATATTGGCACAGCGTTACCTATTGACAAAAAAACTGATTAATTTTTTTTTTTCGATTTTGGCAGAGCGCATCTCTTTAACTACCTGCTGGTGAAATTTTGTTTCATTTGGAGCCATAGTACCGGCTTTAGAGCCTTCTGAATAGGCGAACTTTAATTATAACAACCCTGTACTTATATATAAAACATAGACCTTCAATTAACAATGTCTATTGTATTTAAATCAAAAAGTTCTATAACTAGTTCAATGTATGCCATTCCTTCAATGCTAACTTTACTTTAATAACATTATAACAGTTAACACTGTTGAAAAATAAGTAATATTATTAGTTAAATTACTACCTTTTTTTCTTTCTTTTCAAATAAACAAACTTTGTTAACTTTAATTGCATTCATATAAAGGTAAGCGTGTCTTTGTTCCATATTCTAAGAATTTCCATTAAAAAAACGGTATATTCGTCTAGTTCAGAATCGACAGATGATTTGATTTATCTTTATTTAAATTCAAAGTAACTAATAAGCTACCTTTCCTTCTTCCTCTCTAATTTGACTATCGACAGTTTAAATTTTCCCTTAAATACAAATCTTTCCATTTCAACTTGAGATTTATTTATTATATATGTATAGTTTGAATAATAACTGTAAATTCGAGAATTAAACATTTAATTTAGTATACAATTAATTAAATAGAACATTTCACTTTAAGTTTTTTCGCGACTAATTAGTAACTCATTACATTTCCAGAGGAGAAAGGAGACAGTGCATCAAATAAAGCCATCTACTGGCATAACTTTCATAGCGAATCTAACACATAGTCTTCTGTTTATTTTCTTTGTCTAATTTTTTTAATTCAAAATAATAATAATAATAATAATAAATTTCAGGCCATAGAGGAAGAATCTCTTCAGAAATGACATATTTTTGTAAAATGGAAAGCAAAAGAGTAAAATAAAATTTCTTTTTAAATCATGTGTTATTTCTCTACATAAACCCTCATCGCATTTTAAGTAAAAGATCCGTGAATATGAAAAATTATATTTAATAGAAACTTTCGAATTTTTTGTTAATTTTCACAACACACACAAGTCTACATGTTTGCTTTTTAAATGAAGACATCTATTGTATGAGTACACAATTTAAAAATAGAGTAACAGTGTTTTAAAAATAACTCACACCATAAAAATTACGTAAAAATATTTTATTAATTAAAGGCAGTGTTTCAACTAAAGTGTGTTCTGAAAGAAAAGTACAATCATGTCAAGTAAGTTGGCTGTCTGTAATAGCTGATTTTAGAACAATAAATGCATACTGTGGTGTCAAGTTGAGGACATCGTTCACGTTTTGGCAAGTTCGTACCCCCAGAGGAAATTTTTTTCACAAATTTTACATAGGGATATATTATATAATATTTTATGTAGATTACTTTTAGCATCTAGCAACACTTCTGAACCTGTCTTGAACTTCCTTTAGATTTGAAAAATAAAATATAGAAATCGGAAACATGGATAATTTTCTTGATCGTGCTCAGCATTTACAACAGTACAGTTTACACACATTACTGTTGCATTCGCACTTGCCTTGGATTATCCCCACCAGAATTTGCAGACTTTTATGTGCGCCAAATTTTCCTAGTCATTACGGAGAGAATTACACCAAACACCTTTCTCTTATTAATTTAAACAGAATTTAAAGCATTTTTGTGTAACATATTTTAAGGCTTGTTAATTTGTGCTTGAGGCTAGGGTCGCTAGTCTGGCCTCCATTTTTAATCGGAAATTTAGTGCTCATAACACAAATAAATAAAACAATTTTATATTTTGTTTCGTAAGAGATATTTATCGATATGCTTACTCTTCTTTAAAAGAAAATCTGCTAGAAATTTGAAATTTCGGAATAAATTGACCAAAATCCCTGTTTAGGAAAATATAAGCTACGCTTCAGAAAGACACACAGTTGCATACTGCATTCATACAAGAAATACATCCGAAAGCATTCAAACAGCAATAAATAAAATAATTTGCTAAAAAAAATTATTAATAAAAAGATTTCCGAAAGTACAGCAAAATCCCAACTATCCGAATTGTTGATTTTCTGAATAGCTTTCAGAATTTCAGAAGAAAATTTTAAGAGGAAAACGTTTACTTTTTTACTTTTACTTTTATGTTTACGTTTTTTATTTTTTAAATTCATATTGCCGATTTTTTTTATGAGGATGTTCTCACTTTCGAAATCGGTTCCAAAAATGCAAGTGATCCCCCCCCCCCCCCAAAAAAAATGCTTGAAAATGAATTCAAAAAAGTAAAAAAACAGCCTTTGTACAGAAAGATTTCAGCTATGTTATGCAGAAAAGAATCATTGAAAAATATTGAAATACAATTGAGATATCTTTATAAATTTCTTCCATGGTATTAACATTAACGAATAGGTCTTTTTACTTGACTGAAGTAACCTCTTAATGGCTTTACAAGGAAACTGCCAGACATCCAACAGGAGGAAAATGTTTCCTTTAAATTGAACCTAAACTTATCTATTTTGCATAGAATATTCTCCTCATTCTTTTGCGAATAAACCGCAAAAGGGGAGCAGATCAAATGGTTTTCCGGAAAAGTGTAGGTAGACGGTAAAACAAGCATCTAAATTGAATCTTAAATATAAACACAGAAGAAGGTGTTACCTATTGAGTCGGCGCATCTCAACCTTTTTTCTTTCGCGTACCCCTTTCTTAAATTTATCATTTCGGAGTAACCCGTGACTTTCCGTAAACTCGCTGTCCTTCATCCTCCACTCAGATACATAACGCAAACATGTTTTTTTTTTTTTTTTCATTAGTAATTTTGTTGTTAAAACCATAAAAGGAATCGATACAAACGACATTTCTAATATTTTATTTTTTTATGTTGCATTTAAAAATTAATATTAATGTTAAAATTATTTGCCAGATAATAAGAAAAACCAATTCAAGAGAAATTAAAAAGAACAAAGACTAACTTCAAAAGAAAAAACACTCAAATAACAGTTCTCATTAAAATAAAAGTTTTCCCATTAATATACTTTTAGGGACATAGTTCCGCCGGTTCGAAAACAAAAATAAGGGATAACTTTTTCACAAGTTTTATAATACAGCTAGCTAAGAAAAGACAAAAATGAAATGGATATTAATTTTCTCTATTTCTTATATAATTGAATTTAAATAATTTCAACATTCATAATCTAAAGGTATTTGCACAGATTTTCATGCTAAAACATTTTACATACATATATATTTGGTGTGAATTTTAAAATAAAATTAAAGTTATTTTAATTTGTATAATTTATGGTTAAAAATCATCAAATTGGTATATATTTTATCCCATCAAATTTAAACGGGATTCGCAAACGCATGTTTGCACGAAATTTTATATTTTAAACTTTAGTAGAAATAAAATGCTTTTTTTTTTTTTTTTTAATTTTCGATTTTTCCAATGAGAATTCAATGTTACAGAGACATTACTGATTGGTGATTGGCCCTCAAGGAGTTAAGCAACATCACACAAGTACGTTGCTATCGAGAGATAGGGTAATTTACTTCATTTACTCCATGTCCAGATTTTGAGGGTTCCAGAGACCCCATCCAGAAGAGCTACTTCCAGAAGAGCTACCGCGGGACGCAGAATGCCCTGCTTTTTTTACCGTAGCCAAAGTAAATCAATTTTTTACCTGTCCAATCTAAATTAAAATTTTATCTCTTCATCTGAAACGAAAAAACGAAAATTAAACTAAGTTTCGATTACATTTAGTCAAATTTTAAAACTCCACTGCAAAAATATATATATATATATATATATATATATATATATATATATATATATATATATATATATATATATACATATATATATATATACATACATATATATATATATATATATATATATACATACATATATATATATATATACATACATACATATATATATATATATATGTCATGATACGACGACGATGTTCAATAATGGTGTATAAGCTCTAGTAGAATACCATGTTGGCTGTAGAATACTACTATTCACTAAGAATCAATAGCGGGATGAGCAGAGCAGTCGTTCTGGTAAGTGGATAAGCCATGGATTTGTTCTCGTAGGAGTTTCTCCAATAACCATGCAAGAAAATCAGTTTTAGTTCTTTATTATTTAGGTCACGAACTTAAGTTACTCCACAGATCACCGTTCCACACATCTATCACTACGGCCTTCGCTCACTAAGCTGCAACATTCCGGCGTTCTACATTCTCGGAAAAAATGACATGGCTTCCGAGCACTTTAAAGGAAAGATGCATTATAACGCTCCTAAAAAACCAAATGAAAAAAGAACATTTTCACGACAAAACTAGCTCCCTCCTACTCCGCGTCAATCAATTTAAAAATCCAATTAGGATTAACTCGAGTTTAAACGTCAAAAGATGATCAGTTCTGATTGGTCTAAGAAGGCGTGTCCTCGGGCAGGATCTATTTTTTACCTCACAAATAACAAGCCCTTTAACAACGCGCAATAACACCGATCACGCGATGTTAAATAAAAAATAAAATTAAAATCCCGGGAATATTCCAGAAAGTAAAAAGGTTACGAAATACTTCCCGCCTTTTTTGAGAAGCAAGCAATAATTTATTAATAAATAAAATAAGAAAAAGAATTTTAGCTGTCACAAGTCAATACATTACGAAACTAAGATTGAAATATGTTCAACAAATTTTAGTAATTGAAGTTAAGATAGAACAAAATGGCGCAATTTTTTTTTTTTTTTATTACATATATATATAATAATAATAATAATAAAAGAAAATAAAATAAAAATACCACATCGAGTAAAATATAGGTCTTGGAAAATTTTTTGTAGGCATTACTATATGCCAATGATTGACAGAAAATTCTCCAATTGAAACAGCAGACGATTTTGTAAGGTCAAATCAACGCCCCCGTCGGTCAGATATCTCTGTGGGATAGTAGTTATAGTTTCATTTTGAATGCGTACAGAAAAATCGCACTTTTCTTCGAAGTCATCTCTTGACCTCAGTAAAAAAAGGTACATTAATTTCAGGGGAGGTTTAAAAAGTGATAATTAATTCTATTCCATTTTGTTCAAAAAGAAGGAAAAAAACAGCGTAAAGTATATTTACAAATCTTAAGTAGAAAATTCCATCAGTCAGGTCACAGAATTTTTAATATTTGGCTGATACGCGTGCATTTTAGAACAGATTGCATTGAGTGATAATTAATTTTTAAAGAACATAAAGGAATTCACTATGCACGAGTTTTGTGTTGCAATCCAATTTTCCATACGAAATAAAATAAACATTTTCAGAGGTAAAGTAAAGTTTGAAACAGTTTACGACGATCTCGCGCAATATTCTCAATTCATCAATTAACGATAATTATTTTTCTTAATTAATTTATAATTAACAGTATTAAATTTAATAACTAACATGATAATTATGAATTTAAATTAAACTAAATTTAATAATGTGTTACCGCAGTTTATATTTTGATATATAATACACGCAACAAGCACGGGCAGAGTGTCAACTTTAAAGTAGAGGCACATTTCATCCCAATTTAGATACACATCGTCGACACGTATCTATATCTAAATTATAAAGAGGCAGAGTTTGTTTATTTGTAGGGAGTAATCTCCAGAACAATCGATTAGATTTCAAAATTAATGGTATCAAAATGATGGTGTTCGCTCCGAATCAAACGTAAGGTATATCTTATGTCAATGCATCTAACCTAAAGAGGGTGCAAGAGTAAAAAACTTTCTAAAAATGCGATTTTTGTGTTACTGAAGATCCAAGAAACATGAAATTTGTCATGTTAATTATAAGATATAAATGGTCTCTCAGGATATTTCCTAAAGAATACGAAATTTAAAAGAGGTGAAAATGGACGAAAAGCGTTATAAAGACGTTCTAAATTGCGATTTTAAAGCAATCTCGGTTATCAATTATCGATAAAAAAAAATAATACTGTCAAAATGATGGTAACTGTCCTTGCTCTACCATAAGATGTATCTTATGAGGTGTCACTATCCCAAATGGGATGTAAAAGCAAAAAATATTCTAAAAATGCGATTTTTGTGCTACTCAAGGGCCTAGAAACATGAAATTTGGCATGTCAATTACATCTAAAATATGAATTATCTTCAAGAACATTCGCTACTATATACGAAATTTAAAGGGCTAAAAAATGCGCACAAACGCATTATAAAAAAGTTTCTAAATTGCGATTTAAGAGCAATCTCAGGAGGTGCCAAACCAATTTAACAAAAATGTTTTCAAAATGATTGGTGACCCTTATATAGGTTCTATTTATGTCGATGTCAGTACCGCCACGGGTTGTAACAGCAAAAAATGTTCTAAATTGCGGTGTTTTTGTTACGGAAGAATCTAGAAACATGAAATTTGGTACAATAGTTACTTATAAGCTATGAATTATCTCTAAGAATATATCCTTAAAAAATCTAAATTTAAAAAAAAAATGGCTAAAAAAAAGGCTAAAAAAAGTTCGAAATTGCGATTTTTACGGGATTTCAGGGAATACAGGATTGATTAAACAAAGAATGGTGTGAAAATGATGATGATTGCTGTCTTGCAAAATACGCTATATTTTATGTCGGTTGTCAATACCCCAGTGGGAGTTTAGGGGCGCGAAACCTTCTAAAAATGCGATTTTTGTGTTATTGAAGGGAGTTTATTCATGAAAGATGACATGGTAGTTACTTATTAGATATAAATTATATCTAATAATATTGATATTTTTAAACATTGCTTAAGTAAATGCTCTCCAAGAACAGTTTCGAAAAAAATTCAAAATATAAAAAGGTGAAAATATTTGAAAAGCGTTTTGAATTAAGAATTCTGTGTTCTGGAAATATCACGCTGCTTTCAAAAGTAATGATTGCAAATTGCTAGTGACAGTCCTTGCTTCACTTTAAGCTATATTTTATGTTGTTGCTACTACCACCTGGGAGCTGCAAAAGTAAAAAATGTTCTAAATTGCGTTTTTTTTTTTTTTTTTTTTTTTTTTTTGTAGAACTAAGGTGTCTAACATTTTAAAATTTAGCATGATAAATAACTTCTAAAAATGCAAATGCTTTCTTAGAACTGTCGGAAATTCCAATTCTAAAAGGATAAAGTGAAAAAAAGTGTCCTAAAAACGTTTTCAATTATGATTTTTTTTTTTTTTTTTTTTTTTTTTTTGCATTTGTGACCTTGTAACTAAATACACTACGACTCGCTATATAAATTCACAATTCACTTTAATGAAATCAATGCACAAATGTACAATGAACGCACAACCACATTACGCTATATACACTATGTACCATTATTTTTCATTGATCCACATATAGATCCACACATCAGTATTACACTGGAGTACTAAAAGCCCCTTCTGGGCATAAGGTTTCGAACACCTTCTCCGATGTTCTTCAAAACCGTAACATACCACGGCTCACACACGAGCCTGCTGCCCCAAGCTTGCTGCCCCAAGCAACAACTGAATCCCTTCGTTTCAGTTCTCTTTCAAATAGAAAAGTTATTTTCATAAAGTCTCTTTCAAAATGAAACATCAAGAAGCAGACAGTTTTCATAGATATCATGGCTCTGAGCACAAAGCGCCATCGCAAACTTAATGGCGTTGACATCGCGGAGCTGGCCGATATCACACATTTATGAAATACCAAGCCGATTAAAAAAATTAACGATTGCAAATTGGATGTGATAGAACCTGTTTAAACAAGCTATATTTTATGTGCGTTCCAGTACCACCAGAGGAATGCAAGAGCAAAAAACATTCAAATTAGCGACTGCTGTGATATTTAAGAGGTTCGAAAATTTAAATATGGCATGGTAGTTACTTATGAATATATAATTGCTCTCTGAGAACTGTCAAAAATAAATTCGAAATCTAAAAGTTGTGAAGAGATGGGAAAGAGCGAAAGACGTTATAAAACAATTGATGTATTACGATTTATTTAAAATTGCATATAATTTAAAAAGAAGTTCTAATTTCTATGTCATAAAATTTACATGTTTTTTTTTTCGATATTTTTCGGTTACAAAAATAAAATCAATATGACCTTTGGACTTTTAAAATTATATTTAATGAAATTTTAACTATACACATCGATTGCACAATATTTTTGTCTAAAAAATGAAGATTACGTGTTTCATTCTCTATGAAAAATATGCCTACAGATGAAGTAACTTGTTGCAAAATCTTCTTTCCCCTTGAATTTTAAAGAGTTATTAATTTGTTTTCGTTACTTGAAGTCGAAATGCCGAAGCTAGTTGTGTACATGTCATTTGTCGCTAAATAGCTTAAAGTGAACTGCTGCTTGTAATTAATTGTATTGTATATCAAATGTTAAGTTTTCGTATTCCCAGTTATTATTCAAACAATTGCGTGTAATGCAAAAACTCAAGTTGAAATAAAAAGGGTTGCATTTAATCTTTCAATGCACCGTGTCCTACATCTGGCACATACGTGAAAGTACTGTAATTCTCAGTATGTACTATGAATTTGGCCAATGGGTCTGTAACTGATCAAGGACGGTCCAAATTACGGAATAACATTTATTTCTCCATTGCATACGGCTGCATTTGACAAAAAATTAGAATTTGTTCTTCGAGGGGGGGGGAAAAAAAGGAAAAAGAAACGATCTAGTTTAAGGCAAGAATTTCTTTAATATATTTTATTCAATACTTAAAAATATTAATATAAAAAATTGCAGAGTGTTAAGCAGCTGAAATTAATTAATTTAAGCTTATTTAATAGCAAAACAGAGCAATACAATACGTTAAAATCCTCATTCAGTATACCGGCTACACGCCATAAAATATCAAGTTTTAACTTAAAATTTGAAATTTATTTATTTTTATTTTATTTTTATTTTTTTCGTATTTTTTGAATTATTAGACCGATATATAGATTTAATTTTTTTTCATAAAAACAGAAAAAAAGGGAAATTTAAACTATTGCTTAAAGAAAATGAAGGAAAGATAACTTATTACTTTGAATTGATATAAGGATGGATCAAATTATTGGGTTATTCTGATTCTGAACTCGATGAATGTACAGTTTTTTAAGAGAAATTCGTAGAGTGTCGAATAAAGTTACTTTTACCTTTATATGAAAGCAATTAAAGTTAATAAAGCCTTTATGTACTTGAAAATAAAGGGGAAAATATAGTGATTTAACTATTTTAGTGAAAACACTACGTAACTCATTATTATTACGCTATATTTTTAGACACTATATTTTTTACAGTCATATTAGTGTTTTTAATTATTTTTCAACTATTTTAACTGTTTTAATACTGTTAAAGTAAAGACAGTACTGAAGGAATTGCTTACACTGAACCAGTTATAGAATTTTTTAATTTAAAAATAATAGATATTGTTCATTGAAGGTATATGTTTTATAGAAATGAATCATATTGATAAAAACTAGGATATAAGGTGTGACTGCACGCAATTTAACCGCGAAAATGATATCTAAAATAAAAACAACTTTCAAAGAAAGGATTAGAACTAATACACTTTGTTTAAAAGTGCTGTTTGAACAACAGTTAAACAAATAATGTGAACTGTTGTTAAAATAGGACAGTGAAGTTGAAATTACAAACAATACTAATGAACAGGTTCCTGTATTACTTTCAAAGGGTGAGGTTCCCTTAGAAAGACCCCCACGGAGGGCACCCCTCCCCAAAGGGCCTATATCCTTAATGTAGATAATTGGCCGACATAAACCCAAAGTTTTACTTTGAAGCTTTTAAAAGATTTTTGGTGCGGCTATCTATTGCAAATTGCATAAATATCAGAAAATCCTCCGCCCCCCCCCCCCCCAAAAAAAAAAAAAACTACAGAAAGTGGTCTAAGTAAGTCATTTATTCTTTGTATTGTATTTTCTTTTTTTCTTTTCTTTTTTTTTTTTTTTTTTTTTTTTGCCTTTAATCTCATTCAAAATTAACATTTTATGAATGAAATTGTATGTAAAAAAATCATTTTAACCTTTTAAAAAATAATATCGTTTACGCTTTTTTAAAACTTTCAATTTATTAATGATAGACATTCAGAATAAAAAGCTGTTATTTGTTAAAATGACGAACTAAATTTAAAACATGACACATACCTAGAATATTACAGAGTAATAATAAACAGAGGAAATGAAAAAAAATCATCATTAGAAATTATTCTGTTTTCCTTTTTTTATATGTATAATTTTTCTATAAATTATTATCATTAATCTGGTGCTGCCATCTGTTATCGACATTCTTAAGTGACTGTAATTTCTATGGTACAGTTTTTCAAGCTTTTAGACTAAAATCGTTTGAAACTAGAAATTCCGGAAGCCAATTTTCCTGTTATGTAATCATAAACTTTCTATAGTTAAAAAAGCTATTTTTTTTCTACACGAACGTGGTGGTAGATTGGTGGTCAGGGGCATTAGCTTAAGAAATCCCAGTGCATGGAGTTTTTATTTGACAAATGAATTGATGTTTTTCTACCGTTACACTTTTGATCAGAAAAATAAAGTAAGAAAACTAAACTAAAAGATAAGGCACAAAAAATTATATATTCAAATACAGATTTTTAATAATAAAAAAATTCGAGAGCAGAATTTTTCGTAATACTAGTTCAATCAATTCGAGTGGAAATCGAATAATATATTTTAGCAGTACGAAATTCGAAATGATATCTGACATAGTACAAGAGATGTATTGAACCATAGACTTCTCATTCCTGACCCAAGTATTGAACACTTTTGTTCACCGTTTGTATAGAAAGAGGAACGGTTGGTATTCTCCATTTTTCGGTGTAGAGGAAGAATGAAATGTTTCTTTTATTATTACGAGGTGGAACCCGTCGAAATTCGACGAAAGAAAATAGTTAAGAAGGAACTGTTTCATTGATTTATAATAAACCTACAAAATTACTTACCATAAAAAATGCATCTTGTATTAGTCAAACAAATATTATTTTAAAATGAAATTAACAAAATAAAATTTCTATAAAGCTCAGTTGTCCAAATTATTAAAATTAAACTGTAATTGTGTATGTAAATTAGTAAATTACAATAAAGATCAGTTACTATGATGAAGTTATCAGTTGAGGCTCTTATGTTTGGTGTAAATAAAAATGAAAAAAAAATTCCAAATTAACACGATCACAGACAATATATTTGACGTAGTATACGCATTTTAATATATATATATATATATATATATATATATATATATATATATATATATATATATATATATATATATATATATATATATATATATATATATATATATATATATATGTTCAATTTTAAGAGAAAATGGGATGATTCTGTTGCCACAATTACAAAATTGGTACTAAAAACTACAAAAAAATTAATAACTCAAAAACAAATTGAGATACAGTTTTCAAACAAATTGCATTTTAAGAAGTGTACAATTTGCAGTAGCGAAAACTTCAAAATCGAAATTGCATTGGAAAATGGTACCATTTGCAAAATGACGTTTGCGTTATGCACAGATACGTTTGGCTTTTATAATATAGGTATGAATGACCCTTGATTAGATTAAAAAATCTTTCTTGTTGTTTAAAAAATATAAAGCTCCAAGAATGTTATTTTTACCAGGGTTCTGTTCAGCAAAATTCCGAAATATTCGCTTCCTAGATTACATTTTTTATATTAATTTTCACCTTATATCTTTTAATTGCATTTTCGCTAAGAAAATACAAAACATAACAAATATTTAACATGATTAGTATTGTATGGCAAACTTGAATTTTGTGTTATTAAAGTTTTTTACTTGGTTTCTTCTGAAATTTTTATTATTCAAATTCAATATTCATACTTTTTATTTTATTTTATTATTTTAGTACTTGTGCTGCGGGATCTTCTTTTTATTTAACGATGTGCAAACATCATTTTCGAGTTAAAAAAAAAAAAAAAAAAAAAAAAAAAAAAAAACACGGCACATGTCTGTGACATGGCCCACATTTTAGAATTTAAGATTTGTTTTTTCGGATAGAATATACCGATGCAATTCTTTCTCAATTTGTAATAGGAATGATTATTTGGCGGAAACTAAAAGACTTCTCTACGATAGAAGAATCAGTAATGCCTATTGATACATATCGATTATAGACGGCAGCACCAAACTAAGTTTTTCACTTTAATGTTATTCGAGACAAAATTATCAAAGAGAAGGATTTCTGATGATGAATGCCCCCGACCACTCCTGTTTAGTAATTAAAAAATTGCAGTCATGGGTCAATTTGTACTAAATGCACTTAAAATTTAAGTTATTATTAACTTTTATTCTTTTACAGAACAACTTTTAATAACTGTATTTATAAGCGGTTAATTTTAAAAGTATACAAGTGTTACATTACACAAATTCGTACATAAAATATTAACACGGAATATTACGGTTGAAGGCAAAAAATTTGCAAAACCATGAAATAATTGCTTTATGTGATACTCATTAAATCACTAAGAGATGGCAGCACCGAAGAAAATTTAGAGGCATTATTGTATTCACTTTATATCTCTTTTCTTTTCTTTTCTTTTTTAATGTTTGAAAAAAAAAATATATTTATCTTAATGTCATTTAATGACAAATGTTCCATTATTAATTCAGGCTGAAATTAATGAGTGAAAGTATTAATCGATGTTAATAATAATAATAATAAATAATGCATATTTTGTGATTATAAGAGCCAAATAAAGAATACAGAAGAAATTTTTTAAAATAGCCAATATTTAATCTATTAAAAGACTAAATTAGTTAAAACACTAAAAAAAAAGAGAGAAAAGAAAGAAAAATAGCTCCAAAAATACATATAGAAACTGCCAAGAAACCGTTACACTAAAGTGGTTTTCTTCGAATATTGGATTTTCTTGCATAGATACGGGTTAGTGTCCCCCAGAGATTATTTGTCTGCCAAAATAATAGTTGTGGAACATTTTATAATAATTCCAAATCGTTAAGGTCCCACACTAGGTACAGAAAAAGACCCGGATGATAATGTAAAGTCTATGGGAGCGTTTCTTTTCAAATGTCTCGCTCAAATTTTAATAATTATACATTTTTTTTTTTTTTTTTTTTTTTTTTTTTGTGCATAGGATAGCTGAGGACGATCTACAACCGGCCTAATTTTTACTTTTTCGATTTAGCTTATATATATTTTTTATATTACGATAGTTTCAATTTCAGAACCGATTTCGAAAGATAAAGTAAATTAAAAAAAAATCACGTAAAAATATTAAAATTTGTGCGAAATATTTGAAAAGAACGCCCCCATAGACTTTACATTATCATCTGGGTCTTTTTCAGCGCCTAGTGTGGGGCCTTGAGATTAGTTTATAGTTCTTTAGGCTATATAAACTAAAATTCGTAGCGTACTTTTTATAACCCGATAATATAACAATGTAATGTTTGAAATAAATTAAATTAACTCTTGGCGAATTTTAAATTCCATCTTATGGCAAATGAATGTGATGTGGACTCTGATTGGTGAGAAAAAACGTGTCTATCATATCACACTGTTAAAAATAAATCTGTGAATTCCAGGTGAAACTACCGGCAGCAATATAGCCGAACTTTTACCGTTCCGTTAGTAGATTTTCCGTTGTGGGAAATACAAGAAGGGAAAACTCCGGTGTAAGAATCAGTAACTTTCCGTTACAAAGTTTGATTTATAATAGTAACAATTTAATATAATTATTAAAAATGATTTACCGATTATCTTCAAAGAATTCGAAATCGCCGAGGGATTTTAAGCTGCTATATTATTTTACTTAATTGTTATTTTGGATAATTTAGTTCACGCCGTCCTCAGGACCGAACCCGGGACCTTCAGATTGAGGAACAAATTCTTACGAACAGAGCCAAAGTTGCTGATGCTGAACGGTACAAAGTATGTCTTTTATGAGTTAGTTCGAAAATCTGTTGTCCTTTTTAAAGATTTCCTTTCAAATATATTCCTTAGAATGTTTGTAAACGGATTATTTTAGACTGATGCATAATACGTATTATTTTTTAAAATCATTTTTAATTTTTTAAATAGTTTAAATTAAAAAAATCACTGTTTGAAACCACTGTTTTTTTTAATAAAAATTTTTTTATTAACAATTTTTTTACAATATATATATATATAGACTTTTTTTTATTTTTTTGAAATTGTCGTACACTATTTATTTCTCGGCTAATAAATTAAAAGATTTTTAATAAGAAAAAAAGAGAAAAATAAACAGAAAAATGTAATTTAAAAGGAATTTTTATGTTTCATTATTCCATGGCGCCAATGGGACTCGAACCCACAATCTGCGCTCGCAGCGAGATTAGTGGCGTGGTGCCTTGACCACTCGGCCATGGAGCTCTCCACACAAGGGAGTGTCTCCGTTTTTTGTTTTCATTTCCATCCGTTTCGTTTTTTTCAGGAAATATGATGGAACTTTGTGATTTGTAACGGAAAATACCCTTTAGTTGTTAAAAGGGAGCTTTTCTGTGAAATCCAGGAAAAAAAATGTTCGTGAATTTCAGAATTTTTTTAACAGTGTACAAAAGATATGTTAAACATTTTCACAGACCAAACTTTGTTTGGTTTTCTTAATTATTATTATTATTTTTCAAAAATATACAATATGGAATGAGAACGATTGGTCTCTTTAAAGGGGTTGAAGTTGGATAACATTTTTGACCCTACATTTTTTGTAACGAGAAAAAGTCATTTAAATCTCGTCGGAAATATCTATGAATTATGAAATAGGTGTGGACATTGGGGCAAATAGTTTTAAAATATATTTTTTCTGATTTAAAAAAAAAAAAAAAAAAAAAAAAAAAAAAAAAAAAAAAAAAAAAAGCATTTTATTCTTGTTAGAGTCTTTAAAAATCCGGTGCTTTAGTAATTAGTATTACCTAATTTTAAATTTATATTTCAATCGCAGCTTATTATTTTTTCTTTTCTTAGATATATGAAATATGAAATAAATAATTTATAACAATTTTAAAGTATAAATAAATGTTTTAAAAAATAAACTTCTAGTAAAAACACGGGATTTATTTTACGTTTTACTAATACTAAGTCCTATTGAAAAGTAAGAGTGTGTTTTTAATACAACAGGATCTTGTCAGTATAATTGTTCAGCATTCGTATTTTTGGAGCAATTTTCTTTCTTTTCTCTCTCTCTCTCTCTCTCTCTCTCTCTCTCTCTCTCTCTCTCTTTTGTTGTTTTAATGAATTTAGCCTTTATATAAGATAAATGTCTGCAATTTTAAAAGGGGTCTTTTTTACTTTATATTTGGCTCTTATATTATAGCATTATGAATAAATAGATGTACACAGTTTATACTTGTTTGTTGTACAATCCTCCTGCATATGAGAGATTGCACAGGTAACCAATCATTTTATCTTGTGCGACATTTTGAAGTTTATATGTTTATTTGTTATGTTCTTAGACTATAATATACATTTTTTAAATCAACAAATAATCCTATGAATGCTTATACATAAATAAAAAAATTGAGAAGAAATGCTAGTCTCACATAAATACACAAAATTACCAAAATTAAAATGACTGATTTATAATGAATGTATTAATGAATAATACAATATAGTCCTTACAAAACAAAAATTATAATGATTCGAAACTTTCTTTATTTCAGTTATTTTCCCAACGACATCAATTTCTTTCCGATTAAATGAAAAAAAAAAATAATTTATGTTTTTATCCAGAAGAAAAAAAATGTGTTAAGCGTATACTTTATTCTTATTATAAATATGTACAAATATTTCCAATCATTAATTTTAGCCTGAATTAATAACGGAGCATTTCTCATTAAATAACATGAAGACAATTGCTTGAAAATCCTATTGAATAATAATAATAATAATAATAATAATAATAATAATAATTACAATAGGCATGAAGTTCAATACAAACAACTTAGGTGCTGCCATCTATAATAAATATTTATGAATAGAAATTGCTCTTTTTTCTATCTATAGGTCTTCAAACTTCTGCCTGAAAATAATTCCCATTAGAAATTACGAAAAATAATCCTCGCCTTATTAAGTAAGAAAAAAGTTAATTTTATATACTAAAATAGAGATACCGAACCATCTGCTGATGTTTTCAAATTGCTAAATCAAACAGCACACACACAAACAAAAAAGACGTGATACTGAATTCCGAATAATGAAAATTTCAATAGAAACCAAATGAAAAATTTCAATAACACAAAATTCAAAATTGCCATAGAATACTAATCAAGTTAAATGTTTGTTATTATAAGTCACATTTTCTCAGCAAAAATTCGGCTCCCATCAGTGGCCGAGATAAGCTGCGTTCGAACTCTCGGATGCCTAATCGTTCGAAGTTTTTTTCGATTTTCTTCAAATCTTGGATATCCTCGAATAAATACAGGTTAGGTTGCCTTAGAAAGACCCTCACGAAGCGACCCCTCCCCATCTGTATCCTTTGTGCAGAAAATTGGCCGTCATAAAAACAACACAAAAATTCAATTAAAAAATACATCCTATGAATCGAACAGTTCAGAATTCTGCTGAACAGAGCCCTTCTAGAAGTAACCAGTGTTCTCGCTGTCGCTCACCAATGCGCCAAATTGCGACTAAATTCTTTATTTGGCGAGTAAACAAACGATTGAATTCGCCAAATTGCTAGTGCTCAATTTTTGCTTTTTCTTTTTCGTTTTTCATACATATGTATATATATATTTAATCTATACATATTTTTTATATTTGTAGCGGATAGTTGAAATTAGATTAATAACAATCGCTGTCACAATTATAAAAACTTGGGTTATTTTAGAACATATTGGAAAAAAGTGGGTACATTAAAGGATTAAAGACAATTTGTTTTGTGCTACAAGGCGAATCTATTTTTGCTAATACTTTTCTCATTTGGCGAATGTTTTTTATTTTTAATTAGCCAAATTACTAACGTTGGTCAAATGTCAGCGAGAACACTGGAAGTAACACTTTTGGGTTCTACGGTTTTTAAACAATAATAAACAAAACAATAATAAACAATAAACAATAATATACAAAACAGTAAACGATAATAAACAATAAAAAATAATATACAAAACAATAAATACAAAAATAAATACAATAAATACAAAATAATGTGCAAAAAATATATGGTTGAATCTAAGCAAGTTTCATTGACGTAGCAATAAAAGTAATTTTATTTTCTTCTCATTTTATTAGCCGAAAGGTTCTGACCTCTCGACTGGTAGACGGCAACTGGTGGGTTCGAACCCAATCGCGGCCGACGGCCTAAACGTTCGGAGTTTTCTGTGGTTTTCCTAGAATCTCGGATTTCCTTGCATAAATACGGGTTAGGTTCTCTTAGAAAGACCCCCACGAAGGGCATCCCAACCCTTTAGGGCCTATATATCCCACGTGTTGATAATCGGCAGACATAAAATAAATCAAACCAAACCAATTTTCTCATTTTATACCGAGAATTGGCTTAATCCAGTGGTAGGTGCAGGATTCCTCTCAGAGGAGGCGGAAGTACTCGACAAATTCTTCCATCTAAGGATCCGGGCACATGCTTTGTTTTGGTTCAGTTACATGAATTCGTCGAATTTTTTTGTATTTCTCCCTTCTGCGGTTTAGTCACAATAGAAAATGAGAGATGGACAATAGATCAGGATTCAGCCCTACTAGAAGAAAATATTCCTGTTTTGCAGGTCACCAATCCTCTTACTTCAAGAGTCATTAAAGATCAAAAACACCATGTCGCCACAACAAACAAGCCAACGGTGGCCGACAAATTGTATGTGGGGGTTGTTTGCAGCTTAGGGACATGTATTAATCTAAACCTGAAGGATGTGTATTTTTGGTGTATTTTTGTCGGCCGATTATCTACGCTATGGGATATAGGCCCTATGGGGTGGGTTTCCCTCCCTGGGGGTCTTTCTAAGGGAACCTAACCCGTATTTACGCAAGTTTCGAAGAAAACCACGGAAAACTTCGAACGGTTAGGCCGACGGTCGCGATTGGGTTCGAACCCAGCACCTACCGTCTGCCAGTTTGGAGGTCAGAACCTCGCGGCCACTGGTGGGGCCTAAACCTGAAGGAAGAAATAGAATAAATACACGTTATCAGTTGCACCAAGACTTGTTTGTTTGTGTTGGCCAATTATTTACACTTGGGATATGCGTCCTAAGGAGGGAAGGGGAGCCCACCGTGGGGGGTCTTTCTAAGGGAACCTAACCCGTATTTACGCAAGGAAATCCAAGAATCGGAAAAATTCATGAAAAACTCTGAACGGTTATGCCGACGGCCACGATTGGGTTCGAACCTAGCACCTACCGTCTACCAGTTTCGAAGGCAGAACCTCTCGCTGAGAGTTACACCAACAAACCTGAAGTGGGGAAAGTATCTTTAAAAAAGCATGTTTTTGATACAATGTTGAACAACAACGAAATCTATAAAATCTGGATTTAACCATTGATGTCCCAATTTATAAATTCATGAAAAATTAATCTTCTAAAAAAATTTTCATGTATTTTTTAATCTACAGGATTTACACATAAATTTTTTTAGCGGGATTTTGCCAATTAAAATGAATTAATTAAATTTGATTTTACAGGAGTTTGTTGCAATATTTATAATCATCTCAAATATCTTATTTAACATACATTTTTAGTGTTTTGTAGAATTGGGAAATGTGCAAACGCCAAGTGGGCTGAAACCATGCAAAGACAAAGGGATTCAGCCTTTTAAAAATATTTTTGTTTTATGCTACTAATAATCATTTTGTAACAAGATAAAGTAAGATATCTGTAACTGCTTCTAAACTAAATTATTGCTTATCGATGTATTAAATTAATTTTATTATAAATTATTCTAATAGTACTTTAAAGTACTGTCGGGGAAGAAAGAGTTACAACCTGCAACCCTGTTTTACCTGAGTTTTTGTAACATTGATTGCCCAGGTATCTTTTTTAATTCTTTGTATCAAACTCGTATTAACTACTTGTCTCTATTGCAACCCATTGCATACGTGCAGCATACCCAAAAATTAATGTTACTTATACAGTGGGAATTAAAAAACTGTTTTTCTAATATGTACCTTATTCCAAAACGGCACTTCATATAATTTGTTACTATAAGTCACAACAGGCGTCGATAGGGAGTTAATATGTTGTACCATTTTTTTTTTTTTTTTTTTTTTTTTTTTTTTTTTTTTTTTTTTTTAATTTCTTATCGTTATTGTGGATATGATCGTCTGAAATTTTGTTCAGTTAAAAACGTTAAATATCTATATCTATTTATCTATCTATCTATCTATCTCTATATATATGTGTGTGTGTGTGTATAAAGAAGAAGAAAAATTTCAAGATAAGTTTGTGTATATTATAATTATGTATTAGGAAATTTACAAAATATTCATGCGAAGTGTGTAATTTTTCGCTTATTACAGATAAGAAAAAGTATAGTTTAACGTCAACTAGCATATATACAACAATATTTTCTGCATAATTAAAATTATTTTAACTCTGGTTGTCTGACTATATTTTTAAAATCTTTCTTGAGTAAATGTTTTTCAAATCTGAGTTATTGAAAGATTAGAACTGATATATTAGTAAATGTCCTCCGATGCATGGAAATAGATATATTTATTTATTTATTTATTAACTTTTTAGATTTAACAGAATATCTCTTTATACATGATATAAATACATGTTCTTCCGAAAAAAAAAGTTTTATAAAAGAAACATTGTATAGGTTGTATTCAATGCTGCTTGGCTTTACAAGACAAGTAACAGATCATTAAAACCTTCGCGACGGGAGCCTTTTACGAAATTTTTAATGTTTTGTCACCGGTTTTAAAAAAACAGAAATTCGTGCCTTATTGAATCAAGAAAAGGTTCCTGTGATGGTGTTAGTTCAATCGGCCCAGGTGATTTACCAAAAAGAAGCACACACAAAAAAACTCCGAAAAGAGAGAGTTACATTTTACGACGCATTTATTTAGCAAGAGTTAACAGACTGTAGGTCCCCCATAAGGGGGGAGGGGAATTCTCAGAGCTCTAGTGAGCTACATCTTGACTGAATGAGGGCAATCGGTGAAGTGACGACACAGCGTCATAGCCCTTATCGCCAAAAGCGTAAGAAGTTTTTCATACAAAGATTTTTGGCAAATTTCTTTGGTAGACCACACGTTCAGGATCGGCTAACTTTTGCGGTCTAGGAACCCAAGGACTATTTTTACATCTGCGAATATCTATTAGGGTTATAGAAATATTTTAAGCTTGGGAAGTAGATGAGATAAGCAAGCCGTTACATACATTGGAGTTTTGCAGACCAAAATTATATTATCCAGATGCGCAATTGAACAGATAAGAAAGCACAGTCAGGATAAACAGAGATAAAAGTATTTCTAGCTTTAAGCATTAATTGTGAGAATGAAAACAGGGTGTGTAAGGCAGATGTTAATAAAAATGTAACGGATAAAAGATTATGATGAACAAAGCCCAGAGCTTTCTTTATTTTGTTAATGAGTGCGCTATCTATTGGGCAGATGTTTTTCAAAGACACAACAGAAAATTTGTGAGAAAGGAAGTTCTATTATTATTTTCTACAGAGAGCTCCAAAAGTTAAAAAGTTTTACTTCTAATAGAGAGAGTATGAAAGCTAAAACATTAACTATTAAATGTAGAATTAATTTAAATTAATGGGTTTATTAGTGAAGAGGGAATCTAAAATAAAACTAAGAATTTATTAAAGGGAAATAATTATTGCATTTATGAAGGAGAAAAGATATGTAGCGATAATCTCCGCTACAGTTCCGATTAAAAAAGGCGAAATTTACAGTATAATTTTAATGATGGCGATAACAGCTGATTTTTAAGCTTATTTGCGGCATGCATATGTGTTGCTCGTCCCAAAAGGGGTTAAAGACTTTTTGGGGGCCCTTAGGTTGTAGGGCCCTTTTCTCCTTAATCGTTTGCACTCGAGAAGTGACTCGCACTCACCACTAGTGTTGTCATGTGCCCCTCGTAAATCGGGACTTCTAATATCTTACAGTTTAATTCGCCATCTTTTGTCACAGATTATTCGGCCATTAAATAAATCAATGAAAATCATTTTAAAACACTGGTGTCCAGAACATTTAAGGCACCCATTTATGCTGGACACTAGTGGTCGATGAGAGTCACCTTTCGAGTGCAAAGGGTTAAAATTTCTTCCGAATGCCCCGCTCCAAGTAAAATAAGATATCCTTACAACACACATTTTGCCTTTTATGATGAATATTTTCTTTAAATATCATTTCACATTAGCGCAAATAGCATTTCAAATAAGTAAATAAGGAAATGATACAATAACAGCATTAATACATTCAAATATATAAACATTAACATGCATTTATGTATAGATAGTTGTTATTATTGAAGGTTTGTGAAGACTTTCAAATATGTGCAAGCATAATAAGAATTGCTTTAATCAATAAATTTAAATTTTTAATATTGGTAATAATTTCCTTAAAACAAATTTAAATATTAAATTGATTTTAATTTAAATATTAAATTAAAAAATTAAATATTTAAATGAAAAAACAAATTATTGTAAATAAAGTAACAAAATTATTCTGTCAGTTTATTCCATTTGATTGATTTGATCGATTTATTTCATCATCTACTAGCAGGAAGTACCTCCAATAACTTTGAAAAATATCCTCAATAAACATTATAACTTTTCTCTTATCATTGCAAAGACTTTCAAGCACCTTGTCCCAGATTTTTGTAACGTAAAATTTGCTTTATTTAAAGAAAAAAAAAATCGATCTTTAAATATGGCAACGAATACTTTATAATTTTTTAAAACTAAAACACTTAAAATTCCCTGAATCCTTTGCTGCGAACGAAACCTGCATTACTTTCAATATAGACATTCGAATGTGTTATTGTGGTAGACATGTCACACTCACAAAAAAAAAAAAAAAAAAAAAAAACTTATTTTAAAACTAACACCATAAGATACTAAATAGTATGTTTATTATATTTTAAATACGTTTCGTCGACTGTAATTTATTTATCTATGCTGTTTTATTTAAAACATGGGATACTAAAGCTGAAAGCTTACACATCCGATATTGCTATAGAAAACAGAAGTTCTCTTGAACAGACATGAATAATTCGCTGCGTCTGTTGCAAAATATTATCCTTAGTGCATGGAAGGTTTTCGTATATCATTATACGTAGAATAGTTATAGAATTATGTTGGGAAATACTTTTATTTTTGCGAGGTTAATTTTTGGCGACCATTAATGCTTTTAAAAGGGTAGTAGTACATCCCTTAAAATTTTTTACTAATTTTATTTTAAAAAAATAATAATTTTAAGTAATAATTTATAAAAGGAAGAAGAAAAGTAAAACAGTTTTGATAAATGACAATAGTACGAAACGAAAATATTTGAAAATGAAAAGAATACTTTTAATGGTTAAAAAAAAAAGGTTTAACCTTTTGAGCTCTGATGGGTAAATTTCTTCAAAATTCCAAATGTCACATTGGCACCAGTACTTTTCAAAGAAAAAAAACGGTTAATCATGCACACAAAATAATGCATTAAACTTTTTTCAAATAAATTTGGTCGAGTTTTCTGGTGCCCTTGTGACATTTCGGAATTAAAATTATGTGGTAGAAAATTCTACCATCAGAGCTCAAAGGGTTAATGTGAAATATTATAACTGACACAATATCAGGGCTGCCACACGTGACTGTTTTTTACAATTTATGTTAGAAAAATACTGATACTGTCGGAATATAAAAATAGTCGCTTGCGACAGCCTTGCAAGATTTGGCGATTTATCGATTGCGCCAGGCTAAAACATTTTAATCTGGAAATTTGATCACAGAATGTTTGAATAACACTTTTTTTTTTCTTTGTGTGTGTGTGTGTGTGTGTGTGTTATTCCTCTTTATGCGACTTAAAGGTTAAGTACCTTTGGAAGTTTCCAAAAATAACTTTTTTGTTGTATAGCTTATAATAAAATTATACTCTTAACGAATATTTTAAAAGAAACCTCATGAAAAAATTCGCTTTGGAAGGGAAGTTACGATGAAAACAGTTTGAGATACCTTTATATGATCAATGGGCAATCAGATTTTCAAAGTCAATTTTCTCAAAACGTTGATTTTGGTTATTGCGCGCATGATTTTTAAGAAACAGCTGTATAGAATTTCGTGAAAATTTAAATGAAGACATAAACCTTATATATGCACAAAATGACCTACTATTATGTTCATCAAATAATAATTTTATAAATTATGACTATTTTTATACAAAATTAATTTCAAAGTCTTGGGATTTTTCGTTTTACATTTTCTTTCTCAAAAAGTTATTATATGAGGTCCAGTGTAGGTCATTTTAAAGAAATACTACATCTCTACACAATAAAAAAAATTTAGTTCTCTGTGACAAATCATTTATGAGAAATCATGCGCGCAAGATATGTAAAGCGAATTCGTTCAATAAAAAACATTGTATTTCAAATGAAATTTTAAAAACGTTATGTGCATCTAGACTATTTTTAAGAACACTAACTATTAGCATGTAACGTTCTTAATGTGTGTTTAAAATTTCATATAAAAAAGTTAATTAGAGGCGAAGTTATAGCAATCCATATAACGGCCCTATTTTCTTGCAATGTCGCATCTTCAAAGATACCTGACCCCTTACAACAAAGTCAGTTGGGTGGGGAGGTCTACCAATGGCTTATACACTCACAAGTGACACCTTGTATGACTTACAAGAGAAAACAGCAGGAGTAATTGTAAAAATGACCGCACTTATGAGTTACAATTTACTGTAACTTAACGATTTTGGTTTTTACTTACGTCACCGAATAATACGATTTTAAGCTAAAAATGCATAAATAGGAAATTCCCGTGTAATGTTTGCTGCGATATTTTTTCAAGTATACGAAAGTATGTTTGGAGTACATTTTTTATATTCCTCTGTAAATTATATAGATATGAGTAATTATTACAAAAAAAAAAAAAAAAAAGTAGATATTTTAAATTAAATGCTGTTGTTGCACATACATATTATGAATTAAATTTAGCCTTTTAAAAAGTTTCTTACCATACTTTATTATTGCTTGTTGCTTCCAAACATGTCATTCATATGGATTTGAAGACGAAGAATTGTTCTTTTACTTATTTCTTTTTCTTATTTTTCTAATTTTTTTCTTTTCTTTTTTTTTTCTTTTTACAAATATTATCCATATTATTATTATTTTCACATATCGCCAATTACAGAAATTCAATTAGATACATGTTCATTGCATCAAAAGTTAGGAATTGAAGATTATTATTTTGTCGATGATACATAATGCTATTATTAATCAATTTAAATGGCTATATTATAAAGGGGAAAAATGAACCACGGGCAAATAGTTTTCGATTAAAAAAATTAAACAAACATCACCTTTCGACATTTTAAATTATATTTATTGAAATTTTAATTGAACACATTAATTGCATAATATTTTTGTTTTAAAAAAATGAAGATTATGTGTTTGATTCCCAATGAAAAATATGCCTACAGATGGCATAAACTTTCCCCGCTGGATTTTAATTTGTTACTAATTTGTTTTCGTTACCTAAAACTGAAATGTCGAAGCTAGCTGTGTACATGGCATTTACCCCGAAATACCTTGATATGAAATGCTGCATGTAATAAATTGTATTGTATATTATATGTTTAGTTTTTAATTTTGCAGTTATTATTCGAACAATTACACGTAATACAAAAATCCAAGTTGAAATGGAAAGAGTTGCATTTAACCTTTCACTGTACTGTGTGCCACATCGGACACAAACGTAAAAGCACTAGAATTCTCATTATGTGCCATGAATTTGGCCAATAGAATGGCTGTAACTGATCAAGAAAAGACAAAGAAAGGAACAACATTTGTGTTGTTCATGTCTGATGGCTGCATTTGATAAAAAATCAATATTTGTTCTTCGAAAATAAATAAATAAATCGATCAAGCTATTAATGCAAGTTTACTTTAATTGTTTTTGCTGAATACTTAAAAATATTAACATAAAGCAAATTGCAGAGTGTTAAGGAGGTAAAGATAATTAATTTAAGCTCAATTAATTGCAAAATAGAGCAGTGTCATACTTAAAAATTCTAATTGAGTATACATGGTGTATCCCATAAAATATCAAATTTTAGCTGAAAATGTGATTTTTTTTTCATTTATTAGACTTATATATAGATTTTAAATAATTTTTTCATTAAAATAAAAAAAAAACGCGCAGTGAAGGGTTAATGGGAAATTAAAACTACTGATAAAGTCAACTCAAAGAGAACGAAGGAAAGACAGCTTATTACTTTAAATTTAAGAATTAAAGATGGATCAAATCAACAGGTGATTCAAGATAGATGAATATATAGTTTTTGTGATGGAGATATATGGAATGGGGAATAAAGGTGTGTTTACTTTTATATGAAGTTAATAAAGCTTTTGTTTATTTGAAAATAAAGGAAAAAAGGTGGGTTTTTTTTCCAATCTGTTTTAGCTATTTATCAACTGTTTTTATACTGTTAAAGTAAAGGTAACATTGAAGGAATTGCATACATTGAACTTTTTCATTTAAATATAATAGATATTGTTGATTGAAGGTATATATTTTATAATAATGAATAAAACTAGGAAATTATGTTGGAGCAGATGTCCTATGAGAAGATGTCCACAAAAATCAGTGTTAATTTCAGACATTTTTCTCCGAGAGGGAGTTTTGTTGCTCCTGGGGGGGGGGGGGGTTCCCCCCCAAACCGGTTCATCCTCTGAGTTCAACACTGCACGAAAATGGAATCTAAAGTAGAAACAACTTTAAATGAAAATATTGAAACTAATGTACCTTGCTTAAGAGCGCTGTTTAAACAGTTAAACATAAAATGTGAACTTTTGTTGAAATAGGACAGTGAAGTTAAATATTCAACTAAAAACAATGCTAATCAAAAGGTTCCTGTGATATTTTCTTAGTTGCAAAAGATTTTTTGTGCTTCCATCTTTTACCAATTGCATGAATAATTAGAAATATATAGTGACGTAAATCAATCATTCAATCTTTGTATTGTTTGTTTCTTTTATGCCTTTAACCTCTTTCAAAATAGAAATTTTATGAAATTGTATAAGAAAATCATTTTAACTTTTAAAAAGATAATATCGTTTACGTTTTTTTAAAAAGCTGTTTAGAAAAATCAGTTTATTAATGACAGACATTCAGAAAAAAAGCTATTATTTGCTAAAACTAAGAACTGATTTAAAACATGACACATTCCTAGAATGTTTTAAATAATAATCAGAGGAGTTAGAAAAAATAAGCATTAAAAATTTGTCTGTTTCCCAATCTTCTTCTTGTATTATTTTTTCACAGAGTATTAACATTAATTTGGTGCTGCCATCTATTATCAGTGTTCTTAAATTACTATTTCTATGGTACAGGTTTTCAAACTTTTAAACTAAAATCGTTTAAAATTAGAAATTCCGGAAGACAGTTTTCATGTGATATTATCACAAACTTTCCATAATTTAATAGAGCTATTTTTTTTACAGGAATGTGATGATATCTTGATGGTCCGCAGTATCTGCATGAAAAATCCCATTGCATGGAGTTTTCATTTAAAAGGTAAATTGATGATTTTCTATATTACACTATTGATCAAAAAAATCAAGCAAACACAAAAGAAACTCCAAATAAAGCATCTATTCAAATACAGTATTTTAATATTTAAAAAATTCGAATGCAGAATTTTTCGTAATACTAATCAATTCGAGTGGAAATCTAATGAAATATTTTATAATAATACCAAAACAGATATCAGTCGTAGTACAAAAGATGTATTAAACATTTTCCCAGATAGAATTTTGCTGATTGTTTGTTTTAATGTAAATATATATATATATACAGAATAAAAAGTGGAACGTTTGGTATTCTGCAATTCTCGGTTTAAAGGAAGAAAAAAAATATTATTATTATTAACGAATGGCGTTTGATTTGGGTCAAATAACTTTTTTGAACTGTTGTAGAAAAATGTTATTTCTACTAGGGTTCTGTTCAGCAAAATTCCAACCTACTTACTTCACAGGATACATCGTTTCGCTGCATTTTCGCTAAGAAAAAGCAACTTTTGATAACAAATATTTAACATGATCAGTATTCCATGACAATTTTGAATTATATATTATGAAAGTTTTTTAACTGGTTTCTTTTGAAATTTTTACTATTTAAATTTAATATTCAAATCTCTTATTATGTTTCATTTCTTTAGTACTTGTGTTGTGTTGTCTTGGTTGATTTAACAATGTGCAAACATCATTTTGCAAGTAAAAAAAAAAAAAAAAGAGGCACAGGTCCCATTTACATCGCGTTTTTTTAAGTATTTGCGATTTGCCTTTACAGATAGAGTGAGTCGATGCATTTCTTTTCTCAATTCCTAATCGGAATGAGTTTCAGGCAGAAGTTAAAAAGACCTCAACAATAGAATAATCAGTCATTTCTTTTGATACGTATCGATTATAGAGGGCACCACCAAACTATGACTTTCACTTTTAATGCTGTATGAAACAAAATTATCACAGAGAAGGATTTCTGGTGGTGAATATCCCCGCCACCTCCTGTTTAGTAATGAAAGTAGACCAGTCATAGATTAATTTGTACGAAATGTGCTTTAAATTTCCGTTATTGTTGACTGTTATTTTTTTCAAGCTCTCTATTTCGTTATTCAACTGTCTTTACAGAACAACTTTTAATAACTGTATTCATAGATAATTAATTTTAAAGTCTATTAGTATTACACTGTTCACACAATTCTGTTATCAAACAATTTCATTCATAAAATATTAACGTTGAATATTACTGTGGAAGACAACAACAACAACAAATAAATAAATAAAAAAATAAAAAATAAATAATAAATACAAAACTATGAAACGATTGCTTTATGTGTCTATATACTCATTAAATGGCTAAGAAATGGCAGCACCGAAGCACATTTGGAGACATTGTTAAAGACTTTATGTCCATTTTTTTTCCTTCTAAATATTCACATAAATTTCCAAATATTTGTCTTTAAGTTATTTATTGAGAAATGCTCCATTACTAATTTAGGCTAAAATTAATAAACTTAAAAATTTATTGACATTTATATTAAGAAAAATATATGCGCTGCTTATAAGAATATAAAAGCCAAATAAAAATACATGCGAAACCCTTTAAAATTGCATATATTTACTTTATTTGAAGAACAAATTGATTAAAACAATAAAAAAACTAGTTGGATGTATCAATCCCAAAACTTTCTTCTATCTCATAAGTACATTTTAATATTAAAAAAAAAAAAAAACGTGGTGACCCCAAAGTTACCCACTGTCGAATTTCCTCGAACATTTGACCTAGCCTAATGAGATTCTGGTATTCGAAAGGCCTAAAACGCAAAATTTAATTAATATTCTGAGAAAATGAGCTTAGTAGTGCCTCATGTTGGGTAATTTATACTAAAACCTAATAAGCATCTATTTATGTCAAAACCTAACAGAATCTGAAATTTGATGGAATTTCGTCCATTAGTTTTTGAGATATAGTTATAACAAAAAATTTGCAAAACGTAGCACAGCAACACCATATCTTGGACAATTTATGCCAAACAAAAAAAGCGTCTAATTATGTTATGGTGTAAAAGAATCTGAAGTTTGATGAAATTCTGTGCATTAGTTCTTGAGATATAGCTAGTTAAAAAAAAAGTGTAAAATATAGCACAGCAGCACCATCAGTTGAAGGATTTATAACAAAACGTAATCATGGTGTAATTATGTTATATGTCATTTTGTAACAAAATCTGAAGTTTGATGAAATTCTGTGCGTTGGTTATTGAGATATAGCTATCGGAAAAATCGTGCAAAATGCAGCATAGCTGCACTACCTGTTGCAAGGTTAATACCAAAATGTAATCAACGTCTAATTATGTTATATATTCTAGTGCAACAGAATCTAAAATTTGATAAAGTTCCCTGCATTAGTTTTTGAGATATAGCTATCGCAAAAATCATGCAAAATGTAGCATACCAGCGCCACCTATAGGGCAGTTCCCACCAAAACCTTATCAGCGGCTATGTATCTCAAGGTATCGCAGAATCTGAAGTTTGGTGAAATTCTGTGCATTAGTTCTTGAGATATAGCTATCATGAAAATCATGAAAAACGTGGCACAGCAGCGCCACCTGCTGGCCAATTTACACCAAAACTTAATCAGCGTCTATCTATATCAAGGGGTCACAGAATCTGAAGTTTGGTGAAATTCTGTGCATTAGTTCTTGAGATATAGCAATCTTGAAAATCATGAAAAACGTAGTATAGCAGCGCCATCTGCTGGCCAATTTTCACCAAAAACCAATAGGCACTAATTCATATCAAGGTCTAACTGAATATAAAATTTTATTAAATTTCGAGCATTAGTTCTTGAGATACAGCGCCCACAAATGTTTTGTCACATACATACAGACAGACAGACAGACAGACAGACAGACAGACGGACAGACTCACATACAGACATTTTCTAAAAATAGTCAAAACGTGTTCAGGACCTTCTAAAACGTATAAATCCGTCGAAAACCGGAAGTCGAAAATTTTCATGAATCCAATACTTTCTTCTTGTAAAGATAGAAGAAAGTAAAAAGTTAGAAAAGAAAGAAAAAAGCTCCAAAAAATACGTACAGAAATTGACAAGGGCCTGTTAAACTAAAAACACAATCCTACTTTTCAATGGGTGTCGGTGTTATTTATTATGAACGATTATCTACTCTCGACCGAGATCAATTTTTTTAAAAATACCCACGCTTGGAAAAATTAAGCCTGACCACACTTGTTTAATATTTATAATAGTGCAGTCGCGTGTCATTTTGTACGAAATGTATTTTAAATTCCCGTTATTTTTTGCTTTAAATTTATGAAACTCTAAATTTCATGACTTTACAGAAAAAACTTTTAATAACTGTATCGATAGGCAGTTAATTTAAAAAGTACAGAAACATTATTCATCACAAAATTTCATTCATGAAATATTTACACAGAATATTACGGTTAAAGATAATAAAGAAAGAAATCGCAAAACCATGAAATAATTGCTTTATGTATCCATATACTAATTAAATCGTTAAGAGATTGCACTGACTTTATATAGGGTGTTTCCAAAATTTTTTTTTTTTTTTTTTACATTGAAAGAGGGGTGATAGTACACATCAAGACAAACAATATTAAACAGGAGACCAAGGGTCCCAAACGTTTTCCAAAAAAGATAGCGGCCATTAAAGTTTAGGGACCAAAATTTCAAATAAACATAAAAAACGGAAAAATCGGTCGATTGATTTGCGGTTTTCACTAAAATTATTCTTTATGTCGGCATTTTCTTGAAATTCAAATATAAAGATAAATTTTTAAAGAAAATGCCGATAGAGGTCGCTTTAGACTTTGGAGTAACGAATAACTATTTTTTGCCGGTATTTTTTGCATCTCATTAAATGTTTTCGTAAGCTTAGACTCAAACTTAAATTTTGAGCTCAAAATCTGAAAGTGGGAGTGGTTAAGTAGTACAAACTAAACTGTATTCAGAGGGTTCAAATTTCAAATGATTAAAAAAAAAACGAAAAAATAGGTTCATTGATTTGCGGTTTTCACTAAAATTATTCTTTATGTCGGCATTTTCTTGAAATTAAATTATAAAGATAAATTTAAAAAAATGCCGATAGAGGGTGCTTTAGACTTTGGAGTACGAACAACTCTTTTTTGGTGTTATTTTTTGCATCTCATTAAATGCTTTCGTAAGCTTAGACTTAAATTTTGAGCTCAAAATCTAAATAGTTGGGAGTAGTTAAGTAGACAAACTGAACTGTTTTCAGAGGGTTCAAATTTCAAATGATTATAAAAAACTGAAAAATTGGTGGATTCGTTTGCGCTTTTTGTTAAAACTAATTTTTAAATGAGCATTTTCTTGAAAATAAATTTTAAAGATAAATTTCACAAAATGCCGATTGAAGGCGTCTTAGACTTTGGAGTAGCGTACAACTATTTTTAACTGTTATTTTTTTAATCTCATTAAATGCTTTCAAATGCATAAACTTAAGTTTTAGGGTCAAATTCTGAATCGGTGGGAGTGTTTAAGTAGCGAAAAATTGAACTTTGTTCGAGGAGGGGGTAGGGTTAAATTTCAACTCCTGAAGACACTTCAATTTGCGCTACTTAACTATTCCTAATTATTCAGATTTTGAGCTCAAAATTTAAGTTTAAATCTAAGCTTCCGAAAACATTTAATAAGTTTTTGCAAGCATTTAATTAGAGCAAAAAAATAATGGTTAAAATTAATTGTTGGTTACTCTGAAGTTTAAGGCGCCCTCTAATGGATTTTTTTTTAATTTATCTTTAAAATTTATTTTCAAGAAGATACTGACTTAAAGAATAGTTTTATTTTAAACCGCAAACGAATCGACAAATTTTTCCATTTTCTATAATTATTTTAAATTTGAACCCCCCCCCCCCTTAAACACAGTTCAGTTTGTGCTATTTAACTACTCCCTACTATTCAGATTTTGTGCTCAAAACTTAAGTTTAAGTCTACACTTCCGAAAACGTTTAATGAGATGCAAAGAATAACGGCAAAAAATAGTTGTTCGTTACTCCAAAGTCTAAAGAGCCCTCTATCGACATTTTTTGAAATATATCCTTATATTTTATTTTTAAGAAAATACCGACATAAAGAATAGTTTTAGTGAAAACCGCAAATCAATGAACCAATTTTTCCGTTTTTTATAATCATTTGAAATTTGAACCCTCTGAACACAGTTAATTTTGTGCTACTTAACCACTCCCACTTTCAGATTTTGAGCTCAAAATTTAAGTTTGAGTCTAAGCTTACGAAAACATTTAATGAGATGCAAAAAATAGTTGTTCGTTACTCCAAAGTCTAAAGCGCCTTCTATCGACATTTTTTTAAAATTTATCTTTATAATTTAATTTCAAGAAAATATCGACATAAAGAATAATTTTAGTGAAAACCGCAAATCAATCGACCGATTTTTCCGTTTTTTATGTTTATTTGAAATTTTGGTCCCTAAACTTTAATGGCAACTATCTCCTTTGGAAAACGTTTGGGACCCTTGGTCTCCTATTTAATATTGTTTGTCTTGATGTGTACTATCACCCCTCTTTCATTGTAAAAAAAAAAAAAAAAAATTGGAAACACCCTGTATATACATTTTTTTTCTAAATGTAAACAAAAATTAGCAAAAATTTGACTTAATGTTATTTAATGGCACACGTTCCGTTATTAATTCAGGCTCAAATAAATAAATAGTAATATTTATTGACATTTATAATAAGAAAAAAATATGCACTGATTTTAAGATTATAAGAGCTGAATAAGAAATGCAAAAGAAACGTTTTTAAATTGCGGATATTTATTTTATTTAAGGAATAAATTGATTTAAACAATAATAAAAAAGAGAGAAAAGGAAAAAAATGGCTCAAAAATATGTAATATACATAGAAACTGAGGAGAACCTGTTATAGAAAAAACACATTCCTGTTTTCAAAGGGTGTGGTAGTTATTTATGACGGTCGATTATCTGCACTCAACTGAGATTTTTTTTTTTTTTTTTTTTTTTTTTAATTAGGATGAGCGAAGCGAATCCTCTACTAGTCCACTCAAATGACATTTTGTCGTACACTTTACAAAAAAACTATACAGTATTTTGGCTTGAAATTAAACACAAATATAAATTATGATCTGTAGATTTGCAGAATATTATTTTTTTTACAGAAATATTTTTCAAAAAATTATTACTTTAATTAATTTATTTTACATGTTTTTCCATTACGAACGCATTTTTTCAAATAAAAAGTGAAACACGTACGTTTTCAGAAGAATAGCTTAAATCATGGGGTCAGTAATTATAGCTAGAATTATCATTAAATAAATAAATAAATAAAATATATTTTCATTATTCTGACAAAATATTTCAAAAACTGCTTTCAGATTTTCAAACTATGCTCATTCCTTTTAACTATGATGCTTTCTTTGATAACTACCATGATTTCTTTTATAAAATTTATAAAATACTTTTTTTTAGAAAAATTGTAACATATTTTTAATGAATTAAAATTTGTGAAAATTCTTTTATTAACATTCAATTATAAAAGTATTTTTCTGTGTTAAAAATTCAAATACACAATTTATTCTTATTTTGTGAAATCATTTAAGCAGACGATATTTATGAATGTTAAAAGAATTACATTATGTTTTTGAGAAGTAGCAATAAAAGAATTGTAAACAAATAAAATTAATTAATATTTTGTATAATTCTACTTCGAAAATATTTTTATTTATACCAGTCTTATATCATAAATAAACAACCAGAAGAAATTCTTAGTAATTTGGTTGAAATACATTTTAAAATTAAAATGCGCCGAAACATAAAATTACATTTTTGCTTAATAAAGATGCAAAAGTAATTTAAAAAATATATTATTACTTTCAAATATTTATCTTATAGCATAATACTTCGCGAATCCAAACAAAGCATGGCTTTTGCTAGTTATTATTATTATACATGTTTGAAAGCTATTTAGGAAACCGTAAAAAGTGTGTACACTCTAATACCATTTTCAAACAAATTGCGTTTAAAAGTTGATTGTAATCCCTAATCGGCAGAGTAAAAAGCGAAATTATGCGTCGTTTAAAAGTCTAAGGGATTGCGACAAAAATTAAATTTAATCGATCCGTTCTTGACTATAACCACTCGTAAGTAACCTCAAGTGTAGTGTGAAAAAATATCCATCTGAGAAATTAAGATTTCGCTTATGAAAAAAATACGTTCCAGATGTTTTTCCAGCCTGTCTAAGCGAAAAATTGTATAGTAAAAGAAAATTAATAAAAAATCTTGCTTTTAGTCAACGA
Source organism: Maratus speculifer (assembly GCA_964019185.1). Taxonomy (NCBI): domain Eukaryota; kingdom Metazoa; phylum Arthropoda; class Arachnida; order Araneae; family Salticidae; genus Maratus; species Maratus speculifer. The sequence goes on along the minus strand of CAXHSM010000011.1, from coordinate 2,566,867 downwards.
GTGCATATTAAAGCGATAAAATGTTTTATGAAAAAGATAAACATGAAATTAGGTCATAACTTGCATCAGTTTTATAGTTTCCCCCCCCCCCACACACACGCACACCAGTGGCTGAGAGGTTATACGTACTTGGTTGAACCCAGAATTTTTCAGAATTTTTTGTGGTTTCTTTGGAACCTTGGGCAACTTTGCGTAAGGGCTAATTAGGGCTTATTTGAAAAACCCTCCACGGAGGGTATTCCCGTTCGCTTCTAAATTTGTCATAGTTAACGCCACACCACCACCAGTTTTAAAGTAGAGACAGCAAATAATATTTGATTTATTAAAACATGAGAAACACCTCCACAGCATATGTTTAAAAAAAAAAAAAAGCAGTTTACGACGTATTTGGAAAGTAGGCAACGAGACCGCCTTTAGACAGTGAAAATTTCGCCCACTTTTACATGTTTTTAGATCACCATCAGACCAAATTTTGAAAAGGGTTTTTACATTTAAGTGAGAATTACGGAAGCTAACAAAATAATTAACAAAAAAGTTGTAAATTGATTAGCTAATTATAATAATGATGAAATGTCAAGTAAAGAAATGGAAAAAAGACAATAATAAAGGAAATTCTGAATTACGAAGGGAAACTGAACAACACATCTCCTACAAATGAATCGTTCCTGATATCACTGCTAGTTAAGTGTACCGTCCGCCATATACTCGCAGACAAAAAAAAAAAAAAAAAAAATGGCGGCTACCAAAAGCGGATTTTTTTTTAGCGCATGGACGGCTCCCTAAATTAGGACACTAATGTTTAAAAAAATAAAAAAATATTTATTTGTTTTGTTTAATCTTTGAAAACTCAAGCGGATTTTTCTTTCTTTGTTTTCTTTTATTTATTGGAGTCAAAATTAAACTGACCATACAAATGCTGGGCAAAAAAAAATCCTTTCCGGACAGCGATTATTTTTGTGTCAACGCTCAGGCTGATAATAAGGGAGTTGGTGGTAAGAGGCTGTTAAGAGCTTCAAAAATGTGCATGGGGATTTAGCGTAACTTACGCCGCTAATCGCTCGGAAAGACAAAGTGAAACGCCCCGGTGAAAACGCGAAGTGCACTTCTGGAAAACAGACGATAATAAAATACACATCGCCCTGCAAAAATTTATGATAGAAGCATAAATACCGACGTCAAAGCGTTTAAAAATAAATAAATAAATAAATTTAGAAATTGTGAGATGTTATCTCACACTATATACCAATAAAGCAACATACTCCATATATTAAACAAAAAACAAATTAAAACTCACAAAGTTTTTTTTTTTCGTAGTTTTAATGATGTGTTTGAGTTGGATAGGAAAGGGGCGGGGTCAAGGAATTTATAGTTTTTTAGTTACATTGCATTTCTTTTAAAAAGAAGCCCAAAAATACATAATAAAAATAAAAAATAAGACAACATTAAAAATAATGTACATTTTTGAAATATTTGTTATTTTATACCAATAATATCAGTATTATAAATATTATAATTCTTTTATTATTATACTATAATTTACTATGAGGGAAGAAAATTTTGATTATGTATACCCCCTTCCCCCCCTCTCCGATAGTTTTAAATTTATGAATATAGGCTGGACTATAAAACTACTGACTTTTTATTAATGATTTAACTCCAAAAAGAAGTTTTCTTGAGGAGTTTTATTTAATGAGTTTATGTTATATCATAATATATGTATGTATGTTAGATAATTTGGGACGAAAAAAGAAGAGGATAATAGTGAACTTTAAAAAAAATCAACTCAAATAATAAAATGTTTAGTTATAAGTCAGCAACAATTTATTCCGTTTGATGTATCAACATATACATATAAATGTAAATGCTACCAATTACTGATAAGCCTGTTAAATGAAATAAAAATATCGGTTTATTACATTTTTGCCAAAATAATAATTGTGATATATATATAAGAATTTAAATCGTTATTATTAGTTTATAAAGTAATTCAGGATATATAAATTAAATTTTCTAACGTTACTTTTAAAATCCGATGTCGCTAAAACATAAGATTTGAAATAAATTAAAAATATACTTTGTGACTTTGTAAAATGAATGCGATGTGGGCTCTAATTGGTGAGGAAAACGTGTCTACCATATCATTTTTTCCAAGACGGCAGAAAATCTCGTCCAATTTTGAACGATGTATTCAGTGAAGGTAATTTTGAACCATGGGGTGTAATTTTGAACCATGGGGTGTAATTTTGAACCATGGGGTGTACATCCTAATTTTAAATATTTTTGACTAACAAAACCAAAAAAAACTCCAGAACTGTACTCTGTTAGCAAAGTTTTAAAATGGTATTTGTACTCTTTGTTTTTGAAAGTAAACTAGCAACATCATGTGCAATCAATTACATCATCCAGGTTTTTTTTTTTTATCAACATAATGAACATACTTTTTCTTATTAACATTCGTTAAGAGTGGTTAAAATGTTTGAATTAGAATCATTATAATAACTGTCGTTACACTTCGATATCGAAGAATGTTGTTGTTTTCCAAGCAAAAATATTTTTCTCGGTTGTCCCCTAAACGCGAAATTTTAAATTGGAGGGCCAAAATCACACTCCGGTGAAATCCAAACACCTCATTGGTCATTGAGTCGCGTCCTTATCAGAGAACAATCTCTTAGCGGTAGGGGAAATGTCGCCTTACTCCTTTTTTCGAAACAAAATCGTAACGTCAATTTTGATGTAAATCTTATCTGTTTTCATTTATAATGTATTTTTTACTCTCATTTTATATAATGTCATCAAATTATCTTAATTGCGTTAATTTCGATTGTTTATCGTAAATAAAAACAGACGGTAACGATTGCTTCAAAATTACTTTACCCCTCACTCTTTTTCTAATAGAGAAACACACTCGTGATTTTCACCCATACCACACGACCAATGAGGTCGCTGGATCACGCCTGACTGTGATTTTGGCGCTCCATTTTAGAATTTCGCCTTCCCCCCCCCCCCCCAAAAAAAAACAAACATCAGTTTTTGATATCGAAATTGTATCGACAGAGGTGAAAATTATGGCCTATATGCTTGATTACGAAATCTAAAATACATCAGTTGATATATTGTGTGATGACATTGTACCAAAAATTCTTCGGTTGTCGAATTTGAGTGGCTCCGCAAAAATAACGCCTTTAAATGATTTTCTTTAAATTATATATATTATATATATTTGTATATATTTACACGTAGTACCAAACGCAAATTTTAGATCAAAATGTCTGAGTAATAGTTAACCGCCGCGATCAGAAATGATTTATTGTAGTGAGTGATTTCTTTTTATTACGATGCCATCTAAGAATGATAATCCAAAATGTGATTGCTGTGGAAGTTTCTTGAAAAAAAAACTTGTGGCAACAGTAAAAAAATTAAATTTTTATTTTTATTCATAAAATAATGTAATACATTATCAAGTGTCGTCTGTTTTTCCTCATAAAAATCACTTTCCTTGAAAGTGAGGCCTATAGCACTGAACCCAACTATGTGTTTGCATATAAATTCTTATATCTATATTATAAAGGCCAAACGTATCTGTGCGTAACGCATACGTCATTTTGCGAATGGCAACTTTTTCACATGCAATTCGGTTTTGAAATTTTCGGTATTACGAATTTTATACTTTTAAAATCGCACATTTTCAGTTTTTAAATCATCGTATAGAAAAAAATATATATATATTATAAGGTGTGCGTAACGCATACGTCATTTTGCGAATGGCAACACTTTCAAATTTTAAAGGAAATTTCGGTATTGCAATTTTTGAAACTAAACTTTTTTTAACTTCCAAATGTCACACATTTTCAATTTTTACACCATCGTGTAGAGAAAAAAAATGTACTTTTAAATGAAATTTGTTTGAAAGCTGTATCTTAATTTGTTTTTGAAATAATAATTTTTTTGCAATTTTTGATACCACTTTTCTAATCGTGGCAACAGTATTACTCGATTTCTAATAAAAGCAAAGGGAAAAGGGGAAAAAATTGATTACGGTATCTTTATGTTGCCATTTTCTCATTAAAAGGGAAAAAAATGAAATTTAAATGTCAAAATTGCACTGTTATAAAACCCAGTGAATTTTGATTTCATTTATAAAATTTGATTTACAAGTAAAAGAATATCAAAAATTTAATATCTGTTTCAGCTAATAGCATTTAGACTTCAAGTTTTAAATCAAAATGATCAAATTAAAATGCCAATTTTTACTGAAAATGTGAATACAGATACGAAATTTGCATTTGTAAATTTTGATATGATGAAAATGATGCCAGGTTTTGATTTCACGGGAAAAAATCCTATGCTTGAGTCAAAGTTGAATAAGTTTTGCTTTCTTTCATTTTGGAATACTAGCATAAGAACCTAAATTGATAACGTTATCATAATAACAGATTTTTATTATTTTTTACTACTTACATGTACGATTAAAGTTTAATTTTAACCATTTCTACAACTGAGATTTATAGAAATAGTATTTTGCTAAATATTGTTTGTTTAAGAGTTAGACTTACCAATATAAAATGCATTTTTTACTATAACTAATTTTCTAGGTTTATTATAAATCAATGAAACAGTTCCTATTTAAACATTGTCTGTCGTCGAAATTCGACGGGTTCTACCTTGTTTTTTTTTTAAATATAAAAATACATAGTATAGAAAAAGAAACGGTTGGTGTTCTCCACTTCTCGGTATAAAGAAAGGAGACAATATTGTTTTAATTATTATATGAATGACCCTTGATTAGATTCAAAAATCTTTCTTACTGTTTAAAAATTGTCCAGCCCAAACATGTTATTTTTACCAGGGTTCTGTTCAGCAAAATTCCGAACTATTCGATTCGTAGGTTACTTTTTCTATCTCAATTTTCACCACATATCTTTTAGTTGCATTTTCTCTAAGAAAATACAAATCATGATAACAAATATTTTACATGATTAGTTTTCTACGGCAAATTTGAATTTTGTATTATTAAAGTTTTTATTTGGTTTCTTTTGAAATCGTTATCATTCAGATTCAATATTCGGACCTTTTATTTTATTTTATTATTTTAGTTTGTTTGTTTGTATGTATGTCGGCCAATTATCTACGCTATGGGATATAGGCCCTAAGGGGTGGGTTGCCCTCCGTGGGGGTCTTCCTACGGGTTAGGTTCGAAACCCGTACTTACGCAAGGTTCGAAGAAAACCACGGAAAACTCCGAACGGTTAGGCCGACGGTCGCGATTGGGTTCGAAACCAGCACCTACCGTCTACCAGTTTGAGGTCAGAACCTCTCGGCCACTGGTGGGGCTATTATTTTAGTACTTGTGGTATGTGATCTTTTTTTTATTATTATTATTTAACGACGTGCAAGCATAATTTTCAAGGTTATTAAAAAAAAAAAAAAACACGGTTTATGACCCATCATGGTATTGTTAATTTTAGAATTTAAGATTTGCCTTTTCGGATAGAATTGGGTGAAAATTATCTTTCTCAAATTTGAATTTTGTATTATTAAAGTTTTTATTTGGTTTCTTTTGAAATCTTTATCATTCAGATTCAATATTCGGACCTTTTATTTTATTTTATTACTTTAGTACTTGTGGTATGTGATCTTTGTGTGGTATGTGATCTGTTATAAAAAAAAAAAAAAAAAAAAAAAAAAAAAAAAAACACGGTTTATGACCGACCCATCATGGTATTGTTAATTTTAGAATTTAAGATTTGCCTTTTCGGATAGAATTGGGTGAAAATTATCTTTCTCATTTTGCAATGGGAATGATTTTCAGTCAAAAATTAAAAGAACTTTACAATAAAAGAATCAGTCATTTCTATTAAAAAAAACGCTCATAGATGGCAGCACCAAGATAAGTTTTTCACTTAAATGTTACATGACACAAAATAATCAAAAGAGAATGATTTCTGATGCTGAATATCCCCCACTCCTATTTAATATTAAAAATAATGCAGCCATAGGTCAATTTGTACCAAATGTAATTTAAATTTACGTTATTATTTCCGTAATACTTTTATTTTTTGAAACGCTATATTTTCGCTATTTAGCTGACGTTACAAAACGATTTTTATAATTATATTTATAGACAATTAATTTTAAAAGTGTAGAAGTCTTATTTATCACACAATTTCATTCATAAAATATTAACAAGAAATATTACGGTTTTAATATCACAATATTACAAGAAATATCACAATTTGTTTTCAAATTATTATTATTTTTAAGTGTTTTTAATACTCTTTTTGTCATCGTGGCAACAGAAGTGTTCCATTTTTTGACATTAAACCTGGACCAATCAGAAAACAAATAAAATAAAAAACAGAAGTATTCCATTTTTGGACATTAAACATGGACCAATCAGAAAGCGAATGAAATAATTTTTATGTTGCGGAATTCAACCAATAAAAAGATTAAGATATTCTTCAGATTTCCCAATTCTCTACCGAGGAGAACAACTATTTTCCAAATAATTAAAAAGTATAATAAATTAAAAAAGACGAAGCAGGTGTGCGGAGCGATACGGCTAACAAATATTAATAAATGAATCGACTGCCTAATACGAGCAGTCGAATGACCATGAATCCTATCTTATTTACATGCGTAGAATTCGAAGTAAAGATTATTAAGTGTTATTATTATTCATTAGAATTATTATTAGTATTATCATCATTATTGTTACGTTATTAATAAGCATTATTATTATTCATCAAAGGTAGGTTTTTCAAAGTATTCTTATAATCTTTAATTATGATGAAACTTTCAAATTTCTTTCCAGTGATTTATCTATTATAATATATCACTTAATTTTAGACATTCTCGTCTAAACTGTTTCTTGATTTCATTATTGAGGGGGGGGGGGAGAAGAAATCCCGCATTGTTTATTCCGCATTCAAATTCTTTCCTAAACTACATTCTTTCTGATAAACATAAAGAATCATATTTATTCTTAAATATATAAAATAATTTCAGACAAATTAAAGAAAAAAAAAATTAACAAAGAAGACGTTTAATGGGTTTTTTAAAAGTTTTTTATAAAAGTGAAGTAACAAAAATAATTTTGAAAAACCGTGCTCGTATACACAATGATATAAAATGAAATACTTCATGATTGCTTATTTTTAATTATTTTTCATTCGTTTCATATTTGAAATTTACGTTGAAAGCTAAGACTGTTTTTACACCTAAACCGCCTATTTTCTGACACATAAGCAGTCGTTTTTATTCTTATATGTGTGTGTGTGTGTGTGTGTGTTTTAACATTTAAAAAATACATTTAAAAACCTGAACTACAGGCTGTCTGATGAACATAGTGATTGATATTTATTCTTAAATACGTGAAACAATTTCATGCAAATTCTACAAAAGAAAAAAAAACGTTTAATTGTTAAATAAATAAAATAAAATAAATAATAAAAACAATGTTGTAATTCATTATTGCTATTCGTAATTATTTTTTATTTTATTTTATAGTATTTGAAATGTATCTAGGCAATTTAGGCTGTTTTTAAACCAAAATTACTCACTTTCTGACATATACGGAATCATTTTTATTTTAATTTTATGAAAAAATTTCATGTTTTTACATTTGTAAAAAAGGCTGTTTGAAAACCTAAACTACAAATTTTTTGATAAACATAGAGATACATTTTTATTCTTAAACACATGAAACAATTTTATAAAAATTTTACCAATCTCCCCCCCCCCCCCCCAAAAAAAAAAAAGGTTTAATGATTAAAAAACATAAATAAAAAAATATAAAAAAAGATTTAAAAAAATTAAAGAAGGAAAAGTAATAAAAACAGTAGTTGTAGAATAAAATATAACAGTTGTAGTTTAACAGTTGTTGTAGAATGTTGTAGAATAAAATAATTCATTATCTATACTCGTAATTATTTTTTATTTATGTTATATTTGAAATTTAGGTAGGCAATAGAGGCTGTTTTTAAATCTAAATTACTCACTTTCTGATATAGACGGAATCATTTTATGCATTTTTTAAACGCATGAAACAATTTCACATTTTTGCATTAAAAAAAAAAAAAAAAAAATCCAGGAATGTGTTATAAAATTTTGTACTATTGAATGGGGTATATATGTAGAAAAGTTTTGGAATCTTCATACAAAAGCACTTTTTAAATTTTAGATATTCATTAATAAGAAGTCCAAAATCAATGTTTCGTCAAGATAATTTTAATTAAAAAATAACTATAATAACATCAATAACAATGTCATTTTTTACGAAAAAAAAATCACGCATGGAGAGTAAATTTTTTATGAGTACTTGGACAATATACATTGCAATTGTAATATTTAATATTTTTCAGAGAAAACATTAAATTGCAAGCTAAAATATAGTCACACAAGTTTCTATACTTACAAAATGAAGGTATATGTAAGTCATTCATTAACACAATCTAGAAATTATATGAAAGAGCCCTAGCGGAATGATTAAAATTTTAGAAATAACTAAATTGTACCAAATAAAATACTTTAATTACTTTTTTTAAAGTATTGAAAAGAAAATCGTTCATAAAATAACGAGTATCTGAATTTCACAACTAAACATCTTTTAAAAATATTTCTTCTAATGCCAAACGGCACCTAACAATTTATTTAAATTATTTGAGGAAGCTTAATTTGTAGTTATTAAAACTATCAACGATCTTTCCTAATACATTGAATGTCGATCTCCATGTTTATTAGTTTTAAAAATTCCAAACGAAATAACAATAAACAAAATTTTTAAATGATGTGCTTATATACAAGATATAATTAATTTTAATAGTTACTGGGGAAAAAATAGATAGAAAAAAAATCATAAGCTGAAATCAAGTAATACTTTAGACGAGAATGTCAGAAATCGAAAAAATTGCTACGGGCAATAAATCCTGAAACTACATCAGAAAATTTTACTTAACACGTTGACTGCCACGTCACTCATCGGTGACTAGCGCCAAACTTTCCGATTAGGCATAATCATTCACCACTAATGGCAGTCAGTTAAAAATAAGATATAAAGCTAAAATCGTTTCAAGTTATTATTGAAAAATTATTTTAAAATTTGGGTAACATTTATTTAATACAGGATTATACTTTCTTAATAGTTACTTAAACCATTATACATAATTTTTTTAGTTTCAATGTCAGTCATCGTGGAACTCGTCGAGTTAAATACAGACTGACCGAAAAGGTAATAATAAAATGATAAACTTTCTCTTAGTGAATTAATCAGTTGATAATTTTTTACTTGGAATTAAACAAAGTCAAATTTTGGGAAAATAATCTACGGAAAATGAACCACAAAGCTCGCTAAACAACAGTTTGGTGAGAACTGCTACTAGGGTGCGAAGTAAATATTTGCAAGTAGGTTAAACAATTAATTTTCTTTAGCGACATCAAAGTGGTTCAGAATCCCCTAAATGTTAGGCCTTCTAGAATACTGAGACGGTAATACTCTAACACACTCATTCTTCTCCGTACAGTATACTTCAATTTTATCCATCACAGCTCCACCCATATCTAAATCGATATTTTAGTTTACACGCTCATTCACTCATACTGAACGGTCCTCGAGTGTGACAAATTTTTTGGAAGAAACTTGTATTCGAATTTTTAATGGTCTGGATGTATGGGACAAATGAAATGCCTCTTCTATAAGTTATTATTATTAAAATTAGTCAACTTTATTAAAATAACAAAGGTAACTAAAGAAGACTTCCTTAAATGTACGAAAATTTCGGAATAGTTTCAGTGCCTTCTCGAATAGAATCTGTATTCCACTTTTAAAAGTTTTGCGTAGCAGATATTTCATCGAACAAAAATTTTGCATTGCTGCTAGATTTTCAAAATTAATCGTCAATCAAAAAAAAAAAAAGGATTCTTGTATGATTTATAGTGAATTTATAAATCTTCTAAATTTGCCTTGTGTTTCTACTTAAAAAAATAAACTTTCCGCTTGCTTGTGAACTTGCAGAATTTCAAATTTGATATTTAATAGTTCAAAAATTTTAAATTATTTATATATTTTTAATAATTGTTTTATATATGTGAGAAATCGTGTTTACTGTTATTTCTCTTACTATTATTCACTAGATTTGAGAAAGTAAATAATTCAGTTTATTTTCTAGCAGAAATTCTAACGTTAACACTTTTACTATTATGTTAAATAAAAGTAGGTTATAAAAGATTTCAAAGTATGCGATGCAATTTTCGTATGAATAAAAGTAATAAATATTATAACCAATGATTATCAGTACCGAAAGTACTCCAGGTAAGACATTAAAATGGTATGAATTCTTTTAGGAAGATATGTATTTATTATATTAATTTTTTCAATTTTTGTTTCGAGCCTACCGGTCAATTTTGAAATGGGAGACAATTTTCAGGCGCCTAAAGAAATATTTCACCTCTTATCAACAGTTCTTTCGAGCATTAACAAAGAGCACATAAATTAACGTCTGAATTTAATTTTTAATTGTTAAACATACATATATATTAAAACGAACATAATCACAATTAATTCAACAGAGCAACAGCACTACACACTCTGACTCAGGTTCGAATCCAGGCCCCGGTTATATAAGCTGGGGCTAGGATTCACTCAATGTTGGATTATTGCATTAATAATGATCATTCCTGTCTTAATATATACGTACCCCTAAAAATTTACAAATTATTTAACCTTTGAAATTCCAATAGATCTTCCAGTTAAAATAATTTCTTAGGAGATTTTTTTGCATTACGTTGAAGGATATGTCTAGAGTTTTTGAAAAATTTTGGGGAAGACATCAGTACTCTGAAAAAAGGAAAAAAAACAGAATTAATGGTACGGGTTTGAATCTGTGAATATTATACTTCATACAATGACATGAAGAAAATAAAACAAATTATACACCCACACCAGTAAAATTAAATAATTAATGTATAATAAAATAATATGTGTTTTCCCATTGATGATTTTAATCCCCGTATTTCACTTTTAAAAGAGGTGAACGCCTGCACGCTGCACGGTAAGTTCGCCTTGTTGATTCTTATAAAAATAGTCATTTGACCTCGTTAAATCGTCTAAGTATATTCATTTGCATAGAGTTCTGCCTGAGAGTGAGAGTTCTAATTTTTCGTGGAATGTCGATATGGAATATGGAAGGAAAACTTTAGAATTGAAATTTATTGTACATCTAGGTGTTGATTTAGACGGTCTAAAATATTTTAGCTCATGCTTTCATTCAGTTGAAATAGTTTAAACACAATAACTGCATTTCAATTATGTAGCTCCTCCCTTGCTGTCGTGCAGTAGCACAAATCTGAGGTTAAGGGAATGGACGGTATTTTAATATAAGTTTGAACTTTAATGCATTGTATGAAGGTAAATAGTGTCATAAAATTTTTCAAATGCAAAAAGGTAATTAGGCAGTGGCGCAGCGAGGGGGGGGGGGTTTGGGGGTTAAAACCCCTCCCAGAGCCATGACAAAAATACAGAAATTTCCATTTTTATGAACCAAATCATAAAAAACAAAACTAAAGTTAGAATTTTGTTTGTTTTGTTCTCGAAATCTGCCGCTTTATTGAATCAAATTTTATTTTAAAATTTGACTCGTTTAAGCGGCAGTAATGTATTTTCTTTTAAAAATGGGGAAAGTACGTGGTACGTATCAGTATCGAAAACTGGTCACTCATTTCGGAAAATGCCGGCATCCATTTATACTATTGGAAATCAGCCGAAGGCTAAACGGAATTGCCATTTCCTGTCACTGCCAATGCCGTCTCGGGTTTTTCAATACTGCACCATTGGGGGGGGGGGTCTTAATTAGTTACATCTGTTTCTCGCTCTTTTTTTGGAAACGGGATTGGACACTCCAATTCCAGGAAAAACACAAAATCGCATGCTTTGAAGGATAGGCTTAATTTCACAAACATTCTACAGTCACCGCCAAAAAAATCTTGACACTTTCGATTTTTGATGTTTTGTTAAATATCTAGACATATACACAAGGAATCAATCTAAAACTACTGGTGTGTAAACAAAATAGAACACGTCATATATTTTGACAAAGATTTTTCCCCGAAATCTAATGTTGGACCGTCAATAAATTGAAAAAGAACGAAGATCTTTTGGATCACCCTGTCAAAACTAATGAAGCAAAACAGTTCAAACTGCAGATAATGATTAAGTGGCTTATTGCAAAAAGTTGTGTTGATTTTTATGAATATAGCTTGAAAACTCGTAGATAAATTAAATATTATATAAAAACGGTCCAAAATTTTTCCAAGTTTTTTGCTTATAATTTTCAGAGCTCTTCATAAAACACAATAATCTTTTCAGAAAATATGACAAACAACATTGCACATAACACCCTGCAATCAGAATTAAAAAATAATAAAAAATGTATGAAAAATGAACGGGTTTACTAAATAATTTTTTACTGCGCATGCGTCAATGCTATTAAAATTTCATTTGCATATTATGTTAGTTAAATGTATAGAGCAACTTTTGTGAAAGTCTCAAAAACATAGCTTAAAAACTCTAAAAATTATCGTCAATAGAATATGGTCAAAATCCGTTATTTCCAAAATAAAGCAAAAAGATAAGGAGTTGTATCCAAATATAGTAGTACGTGCAATACTGTGTAGGTACTAATAAATGGAATATGGATACAGCCCCTCATCTTTTTGCTTCATTTTGGGAATAATGGATTTTAACAATATTCTATTAACGATAATTTTCAGAGTTTTCAAGCTATGTTTTTGAGACTTTCACAAAAGTTGCTCTATACATTTAACTAACATAATATGCAAACGAAATTTTAATAGCATTGACGCATGCGCAGTAAAGAATTATTTAGTAAACCCGTTCATTTTTCATACATATTTTATTATTTTTTAATTCCGATTACAGGGTGTTATGTGCAATGTTGTTTGTCATATTTTCTGAAAAGATTATTGTGTTTTATGAAGAGCTCTGAAAATTATAAGCAAAAAACTTAGAAAAATTTTGGACCGTTTTTATAAAAACTTTAATTTCTCTACGAGTTTTCAAGCTATATTCATAAAAATCGACACAACTTATCACAATAAGCCACTTAATTATTATCTGCAGTTTAAACTGTTTTGCTTCATTAGTTTTGACAGGGTGATCCAAAAGATCTTCATTCTTTTTCACTTTATTGACGGTCCCCTGTTAGATTTCGAGGAAAATCTTTGTCAAAATATATGATGTGCACTATTTTGTTTACACACCAAGAGTTTCAGAATAATTCCTTGTGTATATTTCTAGATATTTAACAAAACATCAAAAATCGAAAGTGTCAAGATTTTTTTGGCGGTGACTGTATTGTTAGTTGTTGTAATGCTAAGGTTTCCTTTATTGTGCGTTTCGCTATGGATATTAAATCCTATCCAGAGAAAAAAATATGAAAAAGATGGATATAAGAGATCATTTTTTAAAATCTTTCGAATTCCTTCAAGCATTCTTAAAATCCAGGTATGTTTGGAAAGTATATAATTCCTTTATATTTATGTCTCTGGAAAGATATTAACAGCGCCGTGCGAAAGGAGGGGGGGGGGGAGAAGGCGGTCCCCCCGAGCGCAGAGATTTAGGGGGCGTGAAATTTCTAACTACTTTCTACTTACTACTATTTTAAAGGGACTACTTTCAAACATTTTTTTTTAATTAATATTAATTCTTATTTTAAAAACGCCCGAAATAGGCAAATGGGTAAACGGAAAAAAAGTTACCGGAAAAACAGTTATCTGAAAAAAAGTGACATGAACTACAGAAGCGGAAAAGAAGTTACCGAAAAAAAAAGGGACTAGGAATTGATTTTGGGAATTCATTATTGATTTTCAGGTTTCATTGGTTAAGTATTTAGGGGGAGGATCTTAATTTAAGTAAATGGGTTTTTTGTGCTGAATTAACTGTTTTGGTTCAGTTTTTGGACATATGATAACCCCCCCCCTCATCCATAACTTCTCAAATGAAATTAATAGTTTTTTTACGCAGATTTATCCGATTCGGTTGGAATTTCGGACATAAGATCATTATGATAAGACGTATCTCTGATTAGTTATAGTGTTCTTTTTCTTATTATAAAGGGATGATGGTCAATTACTCCTCCCCCCCCCCCCCACAAATTAGATAGATCGGTTTTTAAGATCGGATCAAAATTATCCGATGTATTTCAAATTTAAGATATAGATTCTTTCTGATAAGGTAAATCCCTGAATAGTTTTAAGAGTTTAATGACTAAGTATAAAGGGGAGGGGGATGGGGGATAATCCCTCTTAAATTAAATAAATGGCTTTTTACGCAGAATTATCCGATTCGCTTCGAATTCTGGACATAGGTTCATTATGATAAAACATGTCTCTGATTAGTTACGGTGTTCTTTTCCTTATTATAAAGGGGGGGGGGCAAGCAATTATTTCCCTCTCAAATTAGATAAATCGGTTTTTATGCAGAATTATCTGATGTATTTCAAATTTTAAATATAGGTTCTATCTGAAAAGGTGAATCCCTGAATAGTTTTAAGGGTTTAATGGCTAAGTATAAAGGCAAAAACAGAGGATAACCCTCCCTCCCTTTAAATTAAATAAGTAGCTTTTTATGCAGAATTGTCCGATTTAAAGAGTTACTATTCAAATTTTGGATGTAGATTCTTTATGATAAGGTGTATCCCGGATTAGTTATGAGGTTCTTCTGCTAAGTATAAATAGGGAAGCGGAAGATTATCCCCCCCCCTTAAATTAGATAAATTGTTTATGCATAATTATCCGATGTATTTCAAATTTTTGATATAGGTTTTTTCTAATAAAGTGGATCCCTCAATAATTTTAAGGGCTTAATGGCTAAGTATAGAGGGGGGAACTGGGGATAACCCCACTTAAATTATATAAATGGCTTTTTACGCAGAATTATCCGATTTGCTTCAATTTTAGATGTAGTTTCATTATGGTAAGGCGTATAAGCTAATGAATATAGTTAAAATAGGGAGGGATGCAGCAGTCCATTCAGGAAACCTTTTCGGGGAAAGAAGCTTGCTTTCCCCATTCGACGGAGGGGGATGTTCGGTAGATATCACGGGCGGCTAGTCTCTTAGGAAATTTGTCGATCAGGGGATTTCCCGGTAAAGGTTTGCCGCAAAAATTCTCAAGTAACATAAAAAAACGAGTTGAACGCAAATAACAAATAAAAACAATTTTTCTTTATTTTTTAATTTAATGATTGAAAACTATTTGTCAGAAAACATTATAACATATTTTACCTTTTTTCTGATAATGATTAATTTCCATTCATTTTGCACTTAAAACTGGTTTATTTATTTATTTTTTTATTTGTGAAAAAAGTAATATACTAAATTATTGGGTGTAATTGTCATTTTACTTTACGCCAAATATTTATCATTTAAAACTGGATTTTTGCTAATTAATGTCCCATATTACACATCACAAAATATAATATAAAACATTTAAAAAATATATGTTAGAAAACTTTAATGTACAAACTATATTGTATGTCACGAACGATTGAACTAGTGAATTCATTAATTTGTAGTAATAAAAATAGTTTTTTTTATTACTAGCTTATGTTAGTAATTAGAAAGTTAATTGTTTAAAAACCTGTAGTTTTTGATAGATCTTCAGGTTTGAACACTAAAAACAGATTTAAATTAAAGGGGAAAAAAACGATTTTAAGAAAAACAGGATATTTTTTTCTTTGTTACGATATTTATAGAATACTGAAAAATGCTATGCAGCAACATAAATCACAATTTTAAATGCAAACAGCTATTGATATATAAACAAACACTTAAAACTATTCAGGGATTCACTTTATGAGAAAGAACTTATAGCCAAAATTTGAAATACATCGGATAATTGTGTATAAAAAATAATTTATCTAATTTAAAGGGGGGAATAATCGTGGCCCCCCCCTTTTTAATTAGCAAAAGAACCCCATAACTAATCAGGGATACCCTTTATCTTAATGAACCAACATTCAAAATTTGAAGCAAATCGGATAATTCTGCGTAAAAAGCTATTTATTTAATTTAAGAGAGGTTATCCCCCATGCACCCTCTATACTTAACCATTAAACTCCCAAAATTCTTCAGGCATTATATACTGTGACGACGTACTGACAACTTTAATCGTGGCAGAAGATAGTTAGCGAACTCTTATTCTGAAAAAGTATTCATAGTTGAAAGTATCTTCATTCAAAAGCTGTTAAGAACAGGTTCTATTGACCTCAAGGGATATGCCTAGAAAATAATTGCACTGGTCTAGTGGCAATGAGCTGAGGGGGACACTGGGATTATTGCGCATCGAGAGGGAAGGATAGTAGTTGGAAGAGAGACATGTGCTGGTAATGTACAAGAAAGTACATTGATGTAAGATAGCTTAGACGTGCTAAGCGAAATGTAATATTGGAGTGAGGCTCCTATGTAGTTGTAATGTCGTTTTATTTATTTTTTTAATAATTGGTCTATGGTTCTAATAAAGAACTTGAGGAATTAAAAATGTGCTTTTGGTGAACTTAACAAATAAACCAACTTAGTGAAGAGAAAATCAGGGCGCGACACCACAATACTATATATAAGCCTCGTCAGAAAGAACCTATATCCAAAATTGCTTGAAATAACACGTTGGATAATTCTGCTTAAAAACCATTTATCTTATTTAGGGCGGAGGGGAGGGGGTAATCGTCCATTCCCAAAACTAATCAGGCAAGCATCTTTTCACTCATCTTTTCAGTATGAACGTATATCCGAAAATTGAATCAAAGCAGTTAATTCAGCATGAAAAAAACACTCACTTAAATTAAAAGCCAACCCCCGACCTCCCCCCCTCCTTTCATACTTAGTCAATAAATCCCCAAAATCAATTCCTTGTCACTTTTTTTCCGGTAACATTTTTATCTTGTCCCTTTTTTCCGGTAACTTTTTTTCTGTGTCATTTTTTTCCGCTTTTGTAGTTTGTCACTTTTTTCCGATAACTCTTTTTCCTAGATTCAGGCAAGGAGATATCATGATTAAAAAGCTATGTAACTGAGAAATGGTCTTCATTCTTTGATAAGATATTTCAGAAGACTATTCTCACAGTTGCCAACTTGTACGGTTTTGCGCGCGGATAAAACAATCGCGGAACAATGCAAATTTCATGAAAGGATCGCCGAAAAAGCACACATTTCGTTAATATTTTGTGGAAAAATGACAATTTCGTCAATGTTTTTGTCAACGAACTTTGTCAAAAGATCGTCGAAAAACGCGAAGAAATTTTTCCTGTGCGGATCGCGGAGAAAACGGCAATTTCACCAAATATCGCAGATAAAACGCTGATTTCGTCTGAAGACCGCGGGGAAAACGTCGATTTCGTCTAAAAATTTCTGATATTATGACGATTTCGTTAAAAAATCGGGGAAAAACCGCAGTTTTCGATAAAAGATTGCTTAAAAATATTTTGTCAAAAGATCATTGAAAAAAAGGCCGCTTCCATCAAAAGATCACGAAAAAAATGCCGATTTCGTCGAAAGACCGAGGGGATAAAACGCCGTTTTCAAGAAAAGATCGCTTAAAATTGCAAATTTTGTCTAAAGATCATCGAAAAAACGCCGATTTCATAAAAAAACACACTGGAAAAACACCGATTTCGTCAAAAGATCGCGGAAAAACCGCCGATTTCGACAAAAGATTGCAATAAATCGACGATTTTGGTAAAATATCGCAGATAAATCGCTGATTTCGTCTAGAGGTCGCGGAAAACGCCGATTTCGTCAAAAAAACGCGGAAAACCGCCGATTTTGACGAAAAATCGCAATAAATCGCCGATTTTGCTAAAATATCGCAAATAAATCGCTGATTTCGTCTGAAGCTCGCGGGAAAACGCCCATTTTGTCTGAAGATCGCGGATAAACCCTCTTAAAGGGGGGGGGGGGGGGTAACTCGCGGAATCCTCCCCCCCCCCGCCAATTTCCGAAAAATAATTTCTACCAGAATCACCCCTGAAGCAACTCTATCCCCCCCCAGAGCCGAATTCTGGCTGCGCCACTGGGCACGTATTTAATATAATGTACACTGTAAAAATTTTTACCCTTTTGCTGTATCATCACTCCCCAGCTTTTATAGAATATCTCTCTTTTGACCTATGAGAATGCTCCATAATAGGCTGAAGTAATCATTTTCTATAAAAGCGGTGGAGCGACGATGCAGCAAAAGGGTCAAATTTTTAATAGTGTATTTACACATATTTCGAGTTAAAGGTAAAATCATAAAAATTTCAAGTTCGTTTAAGATTATTATTACGGACCCGGGCAACGCCGGGCGGGTCAGCTAGTAAAGAAATATATTTGGAAAATATTTGTGGATATATAGTAAAAAGAATAATAAATAATAAGCATAAACTCAATATAATGTCATTATATGTACCTCGGTGCTGCCATCTGTTAGCGATTTAATGAGTAAATAGATACATAAAGCAATTGTTTCAAGGTTTTGTAAAAAATTTTTGCCTTTAATCGCAATGTTGCAGTTTGATATTTTATGAATGATATTGAGTGATAAACAGTTCTTCTAGACTTTTAAAATTAGCTGCCTATAAGAACAGTTATTAAAAGCTGTTGTGTAAAGTCAGTTGAATAACGAAAAATAGCATTTTCAAAATATAAAAGTTAATAATAACGGTGGTGGTGGTGTATTTTTGTCGGCCGATTATCTGCACTAGGGATATAGGCCCAGGGGGGGGGATGCCCTTCGTGGGGGTCTTTCTAAGGGAACCTAACCCGTATTTACGCAAGGTTCGAAGAAAACCACGAAAACTCCGAACGGTTAAGGCCGACAGCCGCGATTGGGTTCGAACCCAGCACCTGCCGTCTACCAGTTGAGAGGTCCGAACCTCTCGGCCACTGGTGGGGCGTTAATAATAACGGAAATTTAAAGCAATTGTACATATTGACCTATGATTGCACTATTTTAATTACCAAACAGCAGTGATTGGGGGTATCCACCATCAGAAATCCTTCTCTTTGATAATTTTGTTTCAAATAGCATTAAAGTAAAAAACTATATTTGGTACTGTTATATATAATTAATGTGTTTCAATAGAAATGACTGATTCTTCTACTGTGGAAGTCTTTTAACTTCTGCCTGAAAATAATTCCCATTACAAATTGAGAAAGAAATGCATCGACTTGCTCAATACAAAAAGGCAAAACATAAATGCTAAAATAACAATAACTTGATAGACCATGTGCCGCGTTTTTTTTTTTTTTTTTTTTTTTTTAATTTGCAAAATGATGTTTGGACACCGTTAAACCAACCCAGATCACATAACACTACTAAAAGAATGAAATAAAAACAACTGAAATCGATTAATAAAAATTTCGAAATAAACAAACAAAAAAAAAAAAACTTTAAAAAACAAATAAATATATATATATATATGACGGAATGGAATTTTTGCCTTGCTTTTAACACAATGATATGAACTTTAAAATGTTCATGTTTACTTAAAAGGCGATTAATAAATATAGATAATAATAAATAAAATAAATATAGATTTAAAAAAAGGTAAGAACATATAAATAAAGAAAATATTCTCCGGAAGAGCCTGATTTTGAAGTACTAAGATGTTTTCTAAATAAAATTATCTACAGTCGAGTTTCTCTATATCGAAACTCCGTACATCGAATTTATCTACATAACGAATTTTTAGTAGGAAGGGTCCCCTTTTCGCATGATTACATTAAAAACAGTCTCTATATAGCGAAGTTTCTATCTCCATATAACGAATTTTTTTATAAATTGGTCTTAATTTATTCAGTTTTAAAAAAGCTTCGAAATCATATGGAATCAATTTTCCACCACTTATTTTTAATTTATTGTTTAGTGCTAAGTGTTTTTTTTTTTTTTTTTTTTTTTTTTTTTTTTTTTTTTTAACCATTTGAAAAATGGTTGTTGTTTTCGGGAGAATGGACCCGATGATGTTACCACTTTTGAATGATGTTACCACTTTTGAATGATGTTACCACTTTTGAATTTAAATTAAATTCTTTATTTTTAGAAGAATTTTTATTTGAATTTAAATTAAATTCTTTACTTTTAGAAGAATTTTTATTTGAATAGTAAATTAAAATGGTTAAAATCATTGTAATAAAGGAGAAAACTAACAAATTTAAAAATGGGTAGACGGAAATTAACAGATACGGAAAAAGCCGAAGCCAAAGAAATGAATGAACGTGAATATCGCATTCAATGATATTAAACACAGTCAACATGTATAAGTTGCTTATTAGTTTGGCGATTCGTATCATTTGGCGAAATTGGTCGACGGGATAACTGAGTAATACTGTATTTGGTTTGGCGCAAAAACGTCTTTCAATGCAGAAAATGATAAAATCAAAAGATTATTGAGCCGCTGAAAACCAATTACGTGTTGAAAGGCGATCACGAAAAAGGAAGCAATTTAATGCCGAACCGATTAATTGTAAAACATCATGTCGCCAGGGCGACCAATCCACTAGCCATGGCGTTTTACTATCGGTCGGTTCTAACCAGGAAAATTTGAGTGCCAATAGTGATTCTAACAAGCCGGAAAATGTTATAGCTATTACTCTTGATTTTCCACCACCTAAAAAGAAAACTAAAAAGCAATCGGCTTGGGAAAAACTGGGAAAAAACTTTTTTGATTCGATGTCTGATGGACCCATTCACAGATGCATGTGCTGCGATCGATTTTGGTTTAAAACCTCCATCACCAAAATTCTGCTCTGTAAAATCAAACAATATATGCCAAAGTCTTACAAGTATAACAGTATATGCCAAAGCTGTATTTTAATAATGATTACTTTTGCACCAACAATGTTAAATAGTTTGAAATGTTTCTTTCGTCGCCAACTTTTATGCTTGGCGACAATAGAGTGATATAACTTAAACGAACCGTACCTTCAAATTGCAGCATGTATAAAGTCATTTATAGCAGTGGCACGGATAATACACAATAAAACAACTGGTATTTAGCTTAAAATGATAGATGAATGTATCGAGTGAAACATTTTTCAAATGGTTGGGGTAATTTCTTAAATTACAATTATTTTTTTTTTTTTTTTTGTATTACTTGCTTTTTAAATTCAACGAATTCATCCCACCTCCCGCACACCTTTCCACATCCTTCTCAAAACAGAGTTAATTGGATTGTTACACATGTAAGAGAGA
Source organism: Maratus speculifer (assembly GCA_964019185.1). Classification (NCBI taxonomy): domain Eukaryota; kingdom Metazoa; phylum Arthropoda; class Arachnida; order Araneae; family Salticidae; genus Maratus; species Maratus speculifer. The sequence continues at coordinate 2,545,628 of CAXHSM010000011.1, read as the reverse complement.
AATCAATGACAGGCACATAAGAAAGGCCTTCAAATGGAGGAAAATGTTAACTACAATTTTTCATTCCTTGCTAAAATTTGAAGTTATTATTATTATTATTATTATTATTATTATTATTTATTTATTTATTTATTTATTTATTTATTTATTTATTTATTTATTGAGAGCATAACATTTTTAAAATCAAAGCAACAAAGAATCACAGATATCTTCGTCTGAAATTAATGCAAGTTTTCCTTATTTGATTTTCATTAAACTTTCAAATAAATGTCTGTTCTCTTTTTTGAAACAGCTTAAATAATAAAGAAATAAAATGTTAGGTTAATATTTACTTTTAAACATTTCAAATTCTTAATTCAAAAGATCAAAAATAATATTTGTTCAAATTTCACACATTAAATACGATTTTTAACATCATTCTCTATACATCGAATTTCTCCATATAACGAATTTTTTACTGGAATGATGGATTTCGCTATATAGAGACTCGACTGTATTAACATCTCTAGTTGATTATTTTAATCGCCTTTTAAATAAAGCTGAACATTTTACGATTCATGTTATGTAAAACTTTACTGATATAAAATTCGAAATTGCCGTAGAATACTAAACAAGTTAAATATTTGTTATTATGACAAGTCGCATTTTCTTAGCGAAATTGCAACTAAAAGCTAGTACTTCTGTGAAGTGAATAAATAGATGAGAATTATACTGAACAGGGCCCTGGTGGAAAAAAACATTTTTTTTTTGTGTGTGTGAGTCTACAGTTTTTAAACATTTAAAAAGGTGTTTGAATTTAATTAAGGGTCATTCACAGAAAAAAAAAAAAGGTACTACTTTGTTATCTCGTCGACCAATTTCGCCAAATCATACAAATCGCCAAACTAATAGCCAAATCATACATATTGACATAATTTTTATTTTAAATAACAAAAAAACAAATATTTCGTGGAATATTAATAAAAATACAAATAAAAAGTCGAAATAAAAATCACTTAATGACGTTTTAAACACGTGAATCGTATTTAATGTCATTGAATGTGACATTCACGACCATCTATTATTGGCATTTAATCTTATAGTTTGGCGATAATTTTTTGGTCGACGGGATTACCTAGCAGTACCAAGAAATATTTTCTTCTTCGTTTATACCGAGAATGAGAGAATATCAACAGTTCTTGTTTCTAGTCTATATATATATATATTTATTTATAAAGATTGATAATATATATACATATGTATATTATATATATATATATATATATATTCTATTTCGGACGATATTTAATACCTCTTTTTTTTACTACGGCAGATTTTGTTTTGTTAAAAAGTTTTATTCAGTTTCCACTCGAATAGATCAGTGTTACGAAACATTCTGCATTCGAATTTTTTAATATCAAAATAATGCATTTGAAAATATGCATATATATATATACATATATATATATATATATACACTATATTGCCATTGATTATGGGACACTTGCGATTTTAGACATTTTACTAAATATCTAGAAAAATACAAGAGGAATCATCTCGAAACTCTTAGTGTATAAATATAATAGTATACGTCATACATCTCCGTGAAGATTTTTTACCGAAACTCCATAGGGGACCGCCAACAAATTAAAAAAGAATGAATATCTTTTGAATAACCCTGTCAAAACTAATGTAACAAAAGCGCTCAAACTCTAGATTATGATTGAATGCCTTATTGTTATACACCGTGTTAATTTTTATGCAAATAGCATGCATACTCGCAGAGTAATTAAGGTTTTTATAAAAATGGTCCCAAATTTTTCCAAGTTTTTTCCTTATAATTTTCAGAGTTCTTAATATAAAATAATATTTTTTTCAGAAAATATGACAAACAACATTGCACATAGTACACTGTAATCAGAATTAAAAAATAATGAAAATTGTATACAAAATGAGTTGGTTTACTAAATAATTTTTTACTGCGCATGCGTCAACGATATCAAAATTTCATTTGCATATTACGTTAGCTAAATGTACAAAGCAACTTTTGTGAAAGTCACAAAATCATAACTTGAAAATTCTGAAAATAATCGTCAATTGAATAAGTTGAAAATCCGTTATTCTCAAAATGAAGCAAAAACAAGAGGGGTTGTATCCATATATTCATTGATTAGTGTCAATATAGAATACACGATACGGGATGTTACGACTACTTTCGGATAAAATCCCTCATTGTTTTGCTTCATTTTGGAAACAACGGATTTTGTCCTTTTTCTATAGACGATTACTTTCAGAATTTTCAAGCTATAATTTTGAGACTTTTACAAAAGTTGCTCTATACATTTAGCTAACATAATATGCAAATGAAATTTTGATATCTTTGACGCATGCGCAGTAAAAAATTATTTAGTAAACCTACTCATTTTTCATACAATTTTTATTATTTTTTAATTCTGATTACAAGGTACTGTGTGCAATGCTGTTTGTCATATTTTCTGAAAAAAATATTATTTTATATTAAGAACTCTGAAAATTATAAGGAAAAAACTTGGAAAAATTTGGGACCATTTTTATAAAAACCTTAATTACTCTGCGAGTATGCATGCTATTTGCATAAAAATGAACACAGTGTATTACAATAAGGCATTCAATCATAATCTAGAGTTTGAGCGCTTTTGCTACATTAGTTTTGACAGGGTTATTCAAAAGATATTCATTCTTTTTTAATATGTTGACGGTCCCCTATGGAGTTTCGGTAAAAAATCTTCACGGAGATGTATGACGTATACTATTATATTTATACACTAAGAGTTTCGAGATGATTCCTCATGTATTTTTCTAGATATTTAGTAAAATGTATAAAATCGCAAGTGTCCCATAATCAATGGCAATATAGTGTATACATATATACACACATATATATATATATATATATATTGTCATTTTATTCTTTATATTTTTTCTGATCAACAGTGTGACGATAGAAAAACATCAATTCACCTGTTAAATGAAAAACTCCACAGACTGGAACTTCTCATCCGGTACAGCGGATCTTCAAGCTACCACCATTCTCCAGTAGAAAAAATAGCTTTATTTAATTACAGAAAGTTTGTGATTATGATGACATAACATGAAAATGATCTTCCGGAATTTCTAGTTCCAAATTATTTCAGTCTAAAAGCTCAAAAACCAATACCATAGAAATAATAGTAATTTAAGAATGTTGATAATAGATGGCAGCACCAAACTAATGTCAATACTTAAGAAAAAAATAATACACTAAAAATATTAGGAAATAAAATATTTTTTATTTTTTCTCTCCCCTCTGCTTATTATATAAAATATTCTAGGAGTGTGTCATTTTCTAAATTAGTTTTTAGTGTTAATAAATAATAGGCTTTTTTTTCGGAATGTCTGTCATTAATAAACTGATTTTTCTAAATAGCTTTTAATAAAAACATTAAAGGTAGTATTTAAAAAATAATAAAATGATTTTTATGCACTTTCATTCATAAAATGTTAATTTTGAAAGAGGTTAAAGGCAAAAAAAGAAACAAACAATACAAATATTAAATGACTGATTTATGTCGCTATATATATCTGACGTTCATACAATCTGCACTAGATGGCAGCACCAAAAATCTTCTATAAGCATGAAAGTATCACAGAAACTTTTCTATTAGTATTGTTTTTAGTTGAATATTTAATTTCACTGTCCTATTTTAACAAAACTTCACATTTTCTGTTTAACTGTTCAAACTGTGCTCTAAAACAAGTAATATTAGTGACATATATTATGTGATATATTTACATATTATCAAACAGCACTTTTAAAAAAGGTATTCTTAAATGCTCTTTAAAAAGATTTCAATCCTTTCATTCAAAGTTGTTACTATTTTCAGATATAATTTTCGTGGTTAAAAAGTGCGCGGTCGCACCTTATTTCCTACTTTTTATCAATATGATTCATTATTATAAAACATATACTTTCAATTAACAATATCGATTATATTTAAATCAAAAAGTTCTATAGCTGGATCAATGTATGCAATTCTTTCAATACGATATTTACTTTAACAGCATAAAAGTAGTTAAAATAGTTGAAAAATAACTAAACCGCCTACTATAGCTACAAAATAATATAGTGTATAATAATATATAATATAGTGTAATAATAATATGCAACGTACTGTTTTATCTAAAATAATTAAAACACAATATTTTTCTCTTTATTTTCAAACAAATAAAACCTTTATTAATCTTTAACTGTATTCATATAAAGGTAAACGCGCCTTTATTCGGCATTTTACGAATTTCTCTTACAAAAATGGTACATTAATCCAGTTCTGAATCGCCATATGATTTGATACATCTCAATTTAAATTTTAAGTAATAAGGTACCTTTCCTCAATTTTCTTTTAGCGATAGCTTAATTTTTTTCATGAACCCTTCATTGCACGGTTTTTTTTTTCTGTTTGTATATATATAAAAAAAATATTTGAAATCTATTTATCGGTCAAATAATTGCAAAAAATAAAAACAAAATATAAATAAATAAATTTCAAATTTTCAGCTAAAAATTGGTATTTTATAGCGTGTAGCCTGTTTACTCAGTTAGGATTTTAGAATATTGTATTGCTCTATTTGGCAATTAAATTTGCTTAAATTAATTCATTTCAGCTGCTTAACACTCTGCAATTTGCTTTATACTAATATTTTTAAGTATCCAGTAGCAAATAATAAAGTAAATCTTGCCTAAATAGCTTGATCGTTTTTCTTTCTTTCTTTTTCTTTTTCTTTTTTTCTTTTTCGAAAAATAAATTCTAATTTTTTTTTTTTTTCAAATGCAGCCGTATGACATGGAGAAAATAAATGTTATTCCATAATTTGGATCGTCTTTGATCAGTTACAGCAATCCCATTGGCCATATTCATAGCACATACTGGCCCCACCAGTGGCCGAGAGGTTCTGACCTCCAAACTGGTAGACGGTAGGTGCTGGGTTCGAACCCAATCGCGACCGTCGGCCTAACCGTTGGGAGTTTTCCGTGGTTTTCTTCGAGCCTTGCGCAAATATGGGTTAGGTTCCCTTAGAAAGGCATCCCACCCCATAGGGCCTATATCCCATAGCGTAGATAATTGGCCTACATATATGCAAACAAACATAGCACATACTGAGAATTATAGTGATTTTACGTATGTGCGGCACACGTTACATTGAAGGATTAAATGCAACTAGGGTTTTTGTATTATGTGTAACTGTTTGAATAATGACTGCAAAAACGAAAACTTAACATTTAATATACAAATCAATTAATTACATGCAGCATTTCACTTTAGATATCTAGCGGCTAATGACATGCACACAACTAGCTTCGACATTTCAACTTCAAGTAACAACAAGAACAACAACAAAAATAAAATAATAATTTATTAAAATTTAGAGGAAAAAGAAATCAATGCAACTAATTAATCCATCTGCAGGCATATTTTTCACAGAGTCAAACACATAATCTTTATTTTTACAGAAAAATGTTGTGCAATTGATGTGTACAGTAAAAATTTTAATAAATATAATTTAAAATGTTGTTATTGTTTATTTTGTAAATGTTTATTTTGTTTTATTATTGTAACCGAAAAATATCGAAAGAATTATGTAAATTTTAAGTTGTAGAAGTAAAACCTCTCCTGAACCGTGTTGTGGTTATGACGGCCAGTTATCAACACGAGATATATAGGCGATAAAGGGCGAGGGGGATGCCCCCCGAGAAAGAAAAAAAAAGAACCCAACCCGTATTTACGAAAGGTAATCCAAGGTTCAAAGAAAGACACTGGAAACTCCGAACGATGGAGCCGACGGCCGTGATCGGGTTACGTCTTCTTAAATTACTTATTTTTGTTGAATGGAAAGTATAAGTATAAAATGAATTTTCTTTTTAAATCATGTGTTATTTGTCTACTTAAATCATATTCGCATCTTAGTAAAAAGACCTTGAACGTGAAAAAGTTAATACACAGGGTGGTCAGAAAAAAACTTTACCGATATAGGGAGCTCTAGCGGCCAGTCCGCTCAACCGATCGAGGTGAAATTTCAGATATAGCTATTCAGAGGTATGAGCTCGAGATTCTGTGAACGGCAACAAAATGGCGCTCACGGTTACGGTTATAGTTACAGAAACTCGAAAATTTCCAATGGCAACACCCTTTTTTTTCATCGCAAAATGCTCAGCGCATGCGAAAACCAAAAGAGCGTTGGAACCGTACGTGTATCGCAAGAAACGGACATGTTATGCACGCACAAAAAACCGTTCTCCGAATCCTCCCCCCCATAGAAAAAACTTGATTGGGGCGCAAGGAGGAAATTTGCATATGACACAGAGTCAGTACACTAATCTTTGATTACAATACAGATCAGAGAAATTAAAACTTTTATTTTCATTACACATTTTCCACATAGGTGCCATCACCATGCAATGTGTAATTGCCTGTGATGGCACCCATGTGGAAAATGTGTAATTAAAATAAAAGTTTTAGTTTCTCCGATCTCCATTGTAATTAGAGATTAGTTTTTTGCGACCACCCTGTATATATGCGAATTTTAGGTTAAAAATCACAACACACCAAAGTCTACATCCTTTTCTTTTAAAGTGTAGATATCTAACTTATTTGTAGAGTCTTAAAATTAAAAAATGAACTTTTAAATATTAAACTCACACCATAAAATTTATAAAGTAATATTTTATTAATAAAAAACAGTGTTTTTACAAAACGCAATTAAATTTACAAAACATTCATTCAGGCAGGCCGCTGATACTGGCAGCGCGATTTATTTTAAATAAACTGATCTTTGCTGTCCACCTCTGTCACGTATGTTTTACATTCGAAAATACAGTTGAATTGGTTTTTTTTTTCAATAATGGCCCAGCCTGGTAAAAAAAAAAAAAAAAAAAAAAAAAAAAAAAAAAAAAACAGCATTTCGGCAGCTTACTCGCTCAAAAGCCGACCCGGAAAAAAAAAGTTAAACATTTGCCTGGTCCAGCATCACTTAATTTCTACTAAACAGGAAATTTTAAGTCAGTATGGATAAAAAGAAAATTTCTTACGATGAGGTCTGATCACAAGTATTTATTTATTTATATTTATTTTTGTTTATAATCTTTATTTTTAAAGAAATACCAGGTATGATATTTATTTTTGTAATAAATCCTAATTTGTATGTAAATGTTTCAGTTGGCATTAATATCGTTAATCCGCATTCTGCGTACTGTGTGGTCGAGATAAGAAAAACCCTGATTAGGTTTCCTGCCTTCAAAGATTCCAAAACATGTTGGGAGGGAATATCATCCGTAGGAGCTTAAGGGAAAAAAGACCACTTATATATGTATATATATATATGTGTGTGTGTGTATATATATAACTGTATATGTATATATATATATATATATATATATATGTATGTATGTATAGGGGAGAGGGGGCACCTTTGAACAAATTTTCAGAAAATCGATATATTTCTTACATGATTTATATTTATTGCGTTTTAAGTATTGCATAATAAAAACAACGCATTTCTTCATCATATAAACCATAAATTAAACATTTTCCAAAGAAATTAAATAAGTTGTGAGGATTTAAAAAGTTGAAAAATATTTGTTCAAACGTGCCTCATGTAGGGTACCTTTGAACAACCAAGGGGCACCTTTGAACAAATGAATAAAATAGGAAACTATTGAGAGTTTTTATAAAAAGTTGCGTTTGTTACAGAAATCTAAAGTAATATGAATAAAAATAAAAACCTATATTTTGTTGAAATCACTATTTTTTTTTTAATTATTTAACCAAAATTCAATCCATCAAAGTTGATGTCAAAATTCTTTGTTGATAAAACACAAAGTGTCCCTCCAGTTGTATTTGGTTGTGAAAACTTTTTTACAATATTCTTGAAATACACTAATGTGATATCTGATGCTTCTAGAAAATTAATGTTTTTCTTTCGCTATTTTTTTAAGAGACCTGATGTAAAATTCGTTTTATCAGTTATGGAAACCTGTTAAATCATGAACCATTATTTTGTATCCATTATTTGCAATTATGAAATAAATGAATTTAGATTTGAAATTTCCCATCACTGATACATACAGAGGTTGGAACCTATGTGTGCAGTAAGGGAAATTGTTAGCACTATAAGTCCATGTTCCTTGACATTCTTAATTAATCTTTTTCACGTAAAAAAATTTCAGAAATAATAATATTTACATATATTAACAACGCTTTACTTCATAGTTTAAAGTGTTCCCTTTAAATTATTTCAATTATTATTTGTCACCAGTTTATTCGGCGTTTTTTCGCTGTTCAATGGTGCCCCATCACATGGAGTTCAATATTACAATGGTTTACCCAATCCAACTGATGAACTTGAATAAAACAAAGCTTATAAATTAAAGCTAACACTTTTTATAAGCATTGAACAATAAATTAAAATTTTAGGAATAGAAGATTGTAAATGTTAAAACTTTTTTTCCATAAGTTTAGATTCAAGAGGGAGAAAAATACATATCTTGTTTAGACAAGACTGTTCATACAAAATTATACAGCTTTGTACAATTATTTCCTTGAAGCAGCAGTAATGTATTACCATATACATTTTTTTTAAATAATTTATTTGAAGAAAATTATTTAGAGTGTTCAAAGATGCCCCCCTCTCCCCTATATATCGCCCAATCCACAAAAAAATGGACATGAGGATGAAAGTTTAAATTTCTTTAAATATGATTGAAATTTTGCATATTAACTGTTAAGAGTGTACTATTTCATATTTTACCAAAAAAGAATTAAATTTTTGTCATTAACATACTTATTTTAATTAATAAAGTGACACTATGACTTTGTCAAATAGACTGCGGCAAAAACCTTTACATTTCATGGTCACGTACAGCTGAACAAACATTCTGAAAATCTCCAAACTTGTATATATATGAGCTGATAGCTATTATTGAGAGTTTTTGTCTACAGAGAAGCGTGCACTAATCTTCATTACAAAAGGTAAGCATATTTAATTACTCTTAATTATTGTGTCACACCCGCAACAAAAAGTTACATTTATATCTCTACAGAAAAGTATTTTTGATTGAAAGTTATGAAACTTTATATTCAAAAATAGTTTATTAAGATACATTGAATTACAGACACAAAAGAAATTAATTAATATTCTAATCATAATTATTGAGCATTGCGGGCGTGACATGTCCCTGTTGCGGGTGTGATATTTAATTAAAGTCACACCCGCAACTTCTATTAAAATTGATTACAAATGTATATTTGAACAAATTATATGTAAATTTATAAAAGAATAATATGCTAGAAAACTTGTTCTTGCAGCTTTAATTATACCCTTTGATTTAATAGAGGGAATTCTAGTTAATAAATAAAAATTTGCATCATCTGAGCATGTGACACTGTGTGCAGTTGATTTATTCAGTTTGGATTGATAAAATTGTTGCTTTACTACAAGAAAATAATTTTATTAGTGATATATGATTAAGGAATTAATTTAAAAGGTAATATTTTTATATAGATTAAAAAAAAAAAAAAAAATTATGAAACAATATTTTAGCAATTTTCTTTAAATTTGTTAATTTTGTTTTGTTTTTTATATACATTTTTTAAATTTTGTTATTTGATAGTATTTATCTAATATATATATTTTTAATTTTTTAAAATAAGTAAATCAATATTAGGGGAAGATGTTTTTCTCTTTTAATTCAAATTAAATAAAAAGTAGAAGTAAGAATAATAGAAACTGTTAAAATGTTTATTAAGATAGCATAAAATGTATATAGTCAGTTTGAAATTAACCATAATTTAACATAATTAACTTTATGTAAGATTCAATTTCAAGGGATAAATATTAAAAATTTGTTAAGCTTATATTTTTGGACTGGAAGTGCTATATTTATTCAGTTTATACATTAATTTCTTCTCTTTTGCAGAGAATGAAAAGTACAGAAAGATCACGATATCATCGAAAACAGATTAAGGAAACCCCTTTTAAATATGAAGGATATCTACAACAAGAGAAAGAAAGAGACAAAGCAAGGAGAAAAAAAAAGAGACTATTTTAAAAAAATCATGGTAAAGGATGGCAATCCTTTTGCATTTCATTTCATGGTAAAGGAGTTGTCGAGGGGGTTGGTGCAGTTGCCAAGAAAATTGTAACATTAGCCACACTCTGCAACTATAAATTCAACTTCAGATTTTGCCATGTGTGTAAAAAAAGTCCTAAAAAATATAAAAGAACTTTGCTGAATGTGAAATTTCAGAAGATATTGTGAAAATGCTTCATGAATGCTGGCACCAAGCACAATCGGAGCTCAACATTCAATCGATACATCATGTTGTTTTTATTGACGACATTAAAAAAGTGAAAATTTTGATGGACAAATAAGACAAATGGATGGTGACGATATAGAATTAGAATGTTTGAAAAAAATTTAAGAAAACGTACATATTTGGCTCAGTCAGTCAGATGTATTCTAGGGAAAAAAGGAGCATTTTTGTAAAAAAAAGCTACCACCACCAGAAATTGTAAATTCAAGATTGGAAATGAAATTTGTTTGATATTTTCCTCTCTAGATATTATAATTGTAATATTGATTAATTCTTTAATTTAAAAAAAATCTGCCTTGAAAACATTTGTGTATGTCATTATTTTATTGGCTATACAAGTCACACCAGCAACAGGGCGTCACACCCGCAACGAAAATTTTGAATATTTTCCACAAAAGCAAGAATTGAGTAAGTAATTTAATTTTTTCATAGAATAATTATTTAAGTATTACTGTCTAATATATAAAAATATCAATTCACTCAATTGTCATAATTCACATGCATTTTTGCACTGAAAGATGAAAATGCATGTCCTTTTTATGTCACACCCACAACAGGTGGAAATTATTTTTTTTTATAAATAAATGATACATTGGACAATTTTCAGATTTGGATAAATGTATGTGTAAGTGGTCTACATTGAAATTCATACAAATTGAAACTAATGCTCAAAAATATTTTTCCTGGTGACTAAATTAAGTTGTGTAAATGTCACACCCGCAACTTTGGATTGGGCGATATGTGTGTGTTGTGTGTTTTTAAAATTTTACAAAAATTCCAACTTTACTATAAATTTCAAATATTATATTGTTAATTATAATAATTATATTCTCAAAAAAGTCAATTAAATATCAACTAAAAAATGAATTAAAATTTTGTCGGTTTAATCATTCTAATATTTATTTAAATGGAGAATAAAAATCAGCTATTCTACAGCACTCTTCAGCTTTTCCTCAAAACTATTTGGGAGGGAATTTCATCCATAGGAGCTTGAGGACAAAAAAGACCGCTTCTATATATATGCATATATATATACATATATATGTGTGTGTATGCTTATATATGTATACAGCTGCGCGTGTTTGCGTGTGTGTGTGGTGTACTTATAAAATTTTACAAAAATTCCAACTGTACTGTTTCAAACGATACAATTATACCGTTAATTATAAGAATTATATCCTCAAAAAAAGTTAATTAAATATCAAATAAGAAAGCATTGAATCTTTGTCAATTGTACGATTCTAATATTTATTTAAATGGAGAATAAAATTCAGCTATTCTTCATCAAATTACATTGATGAAATTATGTGGATAAAGAAATAGACAAAACCGTTCTAGAACTAAACTAAGAATGGCGATATTTTATAATTATATTTATTTTATATTTTATAGAAATATTATATTAATAACATTTATGTAATATTTATCTATTAATACAATTTTGTATTCAGAACAATTACTATAACTAGTAAAATGAAATTTGAAATATATACATATGCATAAATATTTTACTATGGCAGTTTTGTTATTATTATTATTATAGTAAGCAATGATATTAAAGCAGTATTATTTTTAACCATTTCCTTCACAATTCGCTTACATAAGCTATTGCTGTCACATTTCTAAAATAAAGCAAACAAAGCCTCCCGTACAGATTCCATAAAAAATTCTTTCTTTTCAAGAATTAAAAACCAGTCTTTTTTTTTTTTTTTTTTTTTGTACAAAATTAAATAGTACAAAATTACAGATGTGTATTTTTATACACAAAGCATCATCTGATATTGCCGGCTTTCTTTTTTTTTTTTTTTTTTTTTTTTTACTCACATTATGTACCAAATTTCCATAATATTTATCTTCGAGATAAACGGCCACAAAAATTTGTCCTTAAATAAACAAAAATTGCTAATTTTTTTCGAAGCGAAAGTATTTTTCTCTTTTGTCTCGGATACAAAATACCAGTTATCGATATGAAAATAGAATTGAAAGTTGAAAAACATGGCTCATATTCATAAATATTGGGAAAATTCATCAGTTGACATATTATCAATTGACTTTCTTCCACAAATTTTCGGATGTCAGGGTAGAATAGCTCCGCCCCAAATAACGCCTTTAAGGCTACAGTGGACTTTCAAAATCGCAAAAAATCATCAAATTGTCGAATTTTCATTTTAAGCATAATAACATTATATGAACTCCCTGCTATTGAACACAAAGAGAATTTTCCAATTTCGACTGTTTTTACTGGAGTTAGAAGCATTTTTGTCCAATCAGCTGATTGTGCCACGCCCCTTTGTTTACTTTTTTGTCGATTCACATCCGTAAAATTTAGCCTATTTTTTAGTTTTACCATACAAAATGTTATTATTTGGCACTGAAATTATTAATTTTGTGATTTCGCAAAACAATACTGTAACTGTAACTTTTAACTGTTTCTTTAAGCGTTTGTTTATAATGTATTTAGAGGAATTGCTTTTTGTCCCCAATCTTTTTAGCGTAAGTTAAAAAATATTAATACTATATTTAAAATATCAAAAATATTTAATATATTTAACAAAAATTTGTACAATAAGAGGTATTTGTACCATGAATATTTCTAGTAAAATTTGAAAAAAATTCATTAGAAAATACAAAATGTTACTTTTGAGAAGATTTTTTAAAATTCAGATAGTTCACGTCCTTTGCATGAATTACTGTTGAAGCTACATATTTTATGTGAATTTACTATAAAAACATAAAACACTTACATACAAGTAAGAAATGATATTATATCCCTTAATAGCTGAAACTGTGTCAGTAGGAAAATATTAAGCAATTATAACCACTGTAGTTAGTAAAACCTATTTTTCTCAGAATAAATATTTCGTCGTTTTCATGATTTCATAATGTTCTAAGCGAAATTCTTTATGTCCAATTTTTCTGATTTTTTGTTTAAAATGCTCTTTATGTATGTGTTAACAAATGTTACTAGAAATAATTTTTTTAGACACATGTAAATTTTTTAAATTTCAGTTATATGAAAATTTTAATGATTTTTTAGCGGAAAATATAAAAGAATTAAGTTAATATAATTTTTTAAAATGTTTTACAAGTAATATGCTAAAAATGCTCGTAACATTTGTTAACATATACATAGAGAGCATTTTAAACAAAAAATCAGAAAAATTGGGCATAAAGAATTTCGCATGGAGTATTTTGAAATTTTGCCATTTTTTGTTAATTTAAAAAAAGAAAAATCTATCTCAAAAACTATTGAATAAATTTTTTAAAAAAATTGTGAAATAAGAGATATATATCTATTATTAATATTTCCAGAAATTTTTAAAATACTCATTGAAAATTAAAAAAATTAGTTTTGACAGTCCACTGTAGCCTTAAATGAATTTTTAATAGTTTTAATACACATGTTTGTAAACATTCATTTTGTTATTCCCGCCACAAACTTAAGGCATTTATCTAGAATATACGACACCATATAAAGATTTCTTACAAAATAAATAAATAAATAAAGTTAATTTTTGGTCAGCCATTATATATGTTTTTTTAGTTTAGAAATTTTTTTTATTGCTGTTTCACACAGTTTTTATAAATATAAAATTATACAAAAATTTTCAGTCATGCTTCTTTGGAATCTATATAACCTTATGTAATTGCATGAATATCGGTACAGTAGTTTCAGAGAAAATTAGTTTTTTTAAGAAATCAAAAAATCGTTTTCATTTTCTAAAATATCAATATTTATCAATTGATAAGTAGCGTAGTATAATTTCAGATAGGTTAACACTTCTAGAGGAAAAAAATCACGAAGTTTGATTGAAAAGTATGTTTCCAGTGCTTATCCGGCTATGCCCTTTCCTGCGTGCCTGTAACGCGTTCTGTAAGAACATTGCAAAATCTAGAAAAATAATTTTACACATTTAGGCAAGACATCCGTAAATTAGAGAGTTTTAGAACAATGGAGATATTTTCCAAAAATGTTTAGAAAAGAAATAATTTTTAAGTTTGTTTTGAAGAAAGTTCTATCCCGTCCCGACCCGTACAAATAAATAAATAAATTAACTTACTCGGCTCGGCTCAATTTCTACAAAAAAAAAAAAAAAAAAAAAAAAAAAAAAAAAAAAAAATCCGATTTTTCTTAGCATTTAATAATTTTCTTAAGAATATTTTAAGCACATTCATGAGCAATATTTTAGATTAGTATGTATTCGCAAGACAGAAAATGCACAATAGCAACAGCAATGTTATCATTTACTTAGATTTTTAGACTCTTCAACATTCTTTAAAAAATTGATGTAATTTGGAATAAAAGAAAAAAGAGGGTTAAAAATGTCGTAGCTTTTAAAGCTGTATAAGGATGATTTAGATGATTTTGATGATTATAATGATTTCTGAAAACATTTCTCTGAATTTATTAAATCTGTTCTTAAATTCAAAAAAGCTACTTTCTTACACATTTCTGAATTCATTTTTATCTGGAAACAAACTGGTAAAATTGATAAGTTTTCTTATTCAGAAGTTATGTAATCGATTGGCGTTTTCCAATTTTTGGCAAAATACATTTGAAAATTACTGTTAAAATTGAAGTCTATATTGCAAGAGTAAGGAGAAAAACCTGTAGTTTCATGACAAGAATGGATTTTTTTTCATATGCAATATATTTATAAAAAAATGGAAATGCTGTTTGATTTTTCATCTCCTCTATAGCTGCCCTTCATTTTTTAAAATTCTAATTAAAAATGTGTCAGGAATTATGTCAATGCTGAGTTTTTTTTTTTATAGAATTGAATTCTAAGTTTTCTAATATCTCTTCACCTCTTCAAACACACTACAACAACTCCGTTTTTTCGTTTTTAGTCTGATTAGCAGCTCATTTATTAAACAAATGGAAAACGTTATTTGATTCGAAATCACCTCAATAGTTAGGCTATCAATTTTATAATTGTACATTTAAACATGCTGACATTGATCCCTGCAATATAAAGTTTATGTGAAACGAAAAATGCAATTTTCTACAAAACAATGAGATTCAGGATAATCGTTATTATTCTCCAGCAAAATTCGAAAAAACTACTGTTGTCCCCTTTTTTCATAATTTTAGTTTCAATAAATTCAGAAATAGACTAGACGGGGGTGAGGGGCATATTGTTTGCTTTATATTTCTATAGAATCTAAAAGTAAAGTAATTCATTTCTTTTCAATTCGATGTTACGATCTTTTCAACATAACCAACACGACATATATGTAAATGCACGTATATTAAACAACGAAAAAAAATCAATTAACTTAATTTGTCCTAATATTTCTCTCTCCTTTCTTTTTGGAAAATTTTTGTGAATAACTAATAATTTATAGATATATGAACATGGTGAACTTAAAGTATCCGTTTTCACTTTTTAACCGACTTCAAAAAGGAGAGGAGGTTATCAATTCGACGCGTATGTTTTTTTTTTTTTTTTTTTTTTTTATGTATGTTCACCGATTAATCCGAAACTATGCAGCCGATTAATTTGGTTTTGGTGCTAGATTAAAGAGCTTACTCTCGGATTGGTACCACTTCCATTTCATAGAAATTGGTTCAGTAGTTTTTTAGTAATTAAGCAAAAACTATTAAAATTAGTGTTTTTTTCGCTAATTAAAACTGTTGAATTAGTTCCTACAATTGAGTGAAGTCAGGATGGCCGAGCGGTTTTAAGCGCTTGATTTAAGCTCTGGTTATCGAAAGTGACAATGGGTTCGAACCCCACTACTGACATACGTGTGTACAATAATTTTCCGTATTATAATTTTTACATATATATTTTACAAATTAAATACTAATTATGCTATTAAGAATATTTTGTATTTAACCGTTAGCACAGAGTATCAGAGATCTTTTATCAACTCAATACTTTATCAGTGAAAGAGTGCTAAAATAATTGACTTGCAAAAAGTAACATGACATTGAATAAGTTTCCGAACCTATACCGTATTATAATTTTTACATATATATTTTACAAATTAAATATTAATTATGCTATTAAGAATATTTTTATCCGACTTCAAGAAGGAGAGGAGGTTATCAATTCATCGCGTATGTATTTTATAAATGTATGTTTACCGATTACGTCGAAACTATCCAACTGATTAATTTAGCTTTGGTGTTAAATTAAAGAACTTACTCTCGGATTGGTACCACTTCCTTTTCATAGAAATTGGTTCAGTAATTTTTTAGTAAACAGGCAAAAACTATTAAAATTACTGATTTTTCGCTAATTAAAACTGTTGAATGAGTTCCGGCCCTGGAGTGCAGTCAGGATGGCCGAGCGGTCTAAGGCGCCTGGTTTAAGTTCTGGTTCTCGAAAGAGAGCGTGGGTTTGAACCCCACTTCCGAAATACATGAATACAAAAACCTATTCCGTATTATAATTTTTACACATATATTCTGCAAATTAAATACTAATTATGCTATTAAGAATATTTTGTATTTAACCGTTAGCTCAGAGGATCAGAGATATTTTACCAACTCTGTACTTTATCAGTGAAAGAGTGCTAAATTAATAGACTTGCGAAAAGTAATATGACGTTGAATAAGTTCAGCGAGTAGATTGTAGCCAAGATAGCCGAGCGGTCTAAGGCGCCTGATTTAAGCTTTGGTTCTCGAAAGAGAGCGGGGGTTCGAACCCCACTCCTGACATGCATATATACAATAACGGTTTTCCGCATTATAATTTTTACACATATATTTTACAAATTAAATACTAATTATGTATTAAGAATATTTTGTATTTAACCGTTAGCACAGAGAATCAGAGATATTTTATCTCCTCAATACTTTATCAGTGAAAGAGTGCTAAATTAATAGACTTGCGAAAAATAGCATGACCTTGAATTAGTTCACTGTGTTGATTGCAATCAGGATAGCCGAGCGGTCTAATGCGCTTGATTTAAGCTCTGGTTCTCGAAAGAGAGCGGGGATTTGAACCCCACTCCTGACATACATATATACAAAAACCTTTTCTGTGTTATTCTTTTAAACCGACTTCCAAAAAGGAGAGGAGGTTATCAATTCAACGCGTATGTATTTTTTCTTTTTTATGCCTGTTCACCAATTACTCCGAAACTATTCAACCAATTTCTGTTATTTTTGTTTTAAAGGAAAGACGATGCTCTCTAATTGGTACCACTACCGTTTCATCGAAATTGGTTCAGTGCTTTTTCAGTAATTAGGCAAAAACTAAAGAAATTAGTGATTTTTCGCTAATCAAAACTGTTGAATACGTTCGTGAACGGAGTGTAGACAGCATGGCCGAGCGGTCTAAGGCGTCAGATTAAAGCTCCGTTTCTCGAAAGAGAGCGTGGGTTCGAACCCAGCTTCCAACATAATTTACATCCATGTAAAGTCTACAATTTTTTTCCGTATTACAATTTTTATTATTAACCGGCTTTAGAAAAGGAAGAGGAAGTTATCAATTCGACGTGTATGTATTTTTTTTCTATGTATGTTCACCGATTACTCTGAAACTATCCAACCGTTTAATTTGGTTTTTGTGTTAAATAAGGGAGGCTACTCTCGAATTGGTACCACTTCCATTTCATTGAAATTGGTTCAGTATTTTTTTAGAAATTAGGCAAATTTTAATAAAATTGGTGATTTTTCGCAAATTAAAAATAACATGGACTTTGAATAAGCTCGCAGATTGGAGCGCAGTCAGGATGACTCAGCGGCTTAAGGAGCGAGATTTAAGCTCTGGTGCTGGAAAGAGAGTGTGTGTTCGAACCCCACTCCTGACAAAATTTACATCCATGGATTATTTACAATATATTTTTCCGTATTATAATTTTTATTAACTGACTGCAAAAAATCGTTAACTTTTAACTAAAAAGAGAAAAATAAACTTTTCTACAAAAAATTGAACCGACTCCAAAAACTACTACAAAGTGAAAAATAATTGTTTGACATAATAGTAACAAAAAATTAAATTAAGAGCATAGTATTTACCATGCGTATTATTATATTTGTGTACATTAATTTGATTTTTTGGAGTCGGTGCCAGCCAAGTCAATTTCAAAAATTAAATTAAGTATCCAATCCAAAGCCTAAAAGAATGAAGGCTTGGCTGGCACCGACTCCAAAAAATCAAATTAATGTACATAAATATAATAATACGCATGGTAAATACTATGCTCTTAATTTAATTTTTTATTACTATTATGTAAAACAATTATTTTTCACTTTGTAGTAGTTTTTGAAGTCGGTTCAATTTTTTGTAGAAAAGTTTATTAAGTAAAGAACCCTCAATCTTCAAAAGAAAGATAGGAAAAAAGAAAAAATAGTCTAAAAATTTTAAACACTGTGAATGGCCAGATCCTGGCTCGAGCCTATTTTTTGCGGCACTCGGGTCGGGCCTTACTTTATTTTACAAGACTCGGTTGTTGTTGTTGTTGTTTGTATGTCGGCCAATTATCTACACTATGGGATATAGGCCCTAAGGGGTGGGATGCCCTCCGTGGGGGTCTTTCTAAGGGAACCTAACCCGTATTTACGCAACACAAGACTCGGATTGGGCCTTGTCATTGCTTTCCTCCAAGCCGAGCTCGAGCCTTACTTTTTTCTAAAAGACTGGTTCGGGTCTAACTTTTTTCCCGTAGTGATCAGAAGGGAACTCATAGAATAGCACATAGTATGTGGATTAACAAGATTAATATCAACTGAAACATTTACATACAAATTAACATTCATTAAAAAAATAAATAGTATAGCATAGCGCTCTTCTTTAAAAATAAAGATTATAAACATAAAAAAATCTAAAATATTAATTTTTGGTTAGAACTTCTCAAACGGAAAAATTCTTAATACCATCAACGTAAAAATCCATGTTTTCTACAAATTCAACTATGCCGGATCAGGCTAAGACGAAAAAACTTTTTTCTTATCGTGTCAATAACTGTTCCGTACGAAGCAAGTTGGCCAAACATTTATGCTTTTTACCGGGCCAGATCATTATTTTTTGTACGTTCTGGGCCGGCACAGGACTGAAAATTTCGGCTCTTACCACAAAAATATACCTTTTATGTAAAAACTAAAGTAAAATAATTCGAGCATGCATTTAAAAATTCTGTTTTGTGCTATATACGTGGCCCCCCCACCAGTGGCCGAGAGGTTCGGACCTCTCAACTGGTAGACTGCTGGGTTCGAACCCAATCGCGTCTGCCGGCCTAACCGTTCGGAGTTTTCCGTGGTTTTCTTCGAACCTTGCGTAAATACGGGTTAGGTTCCCTTAGAAAGACCCCCCCACGGAGAGCACTCCCCCTGGTCCTATATCCCATTAGCGTAGATAATCGGACGACAAAAATCAACCAACCAACGTGCGATATACGTGATAGAAGATATAAAATTGCGACATTTTTACAACCAACCAACTAATCGTGAGTCGAGAGTCGACATACTATCTCGACTCATTAACCAAGTGAATCGAATCAGACTCGACTCCTCAAGATGAATCGAAATGCCCAACCCTATCATAAACCAAACCAACCCTATGATCGTATGTAAAAGGTATGCGGAAACCGGGAGATGGGGCGAGCCAAAATCAGTTTATTGAAAATCAATCGGCTACCAGTGACAGCGGCCGACCTTCATGAGGGCTCGTAAAAACAATAAATCAATTTGTAAATAACTATTATTTATAAATAAAAGAATACTTTGAAAATTTTATGGTGTCAGTTATACGTTTAAAAGGTCATTTTTACTTTCTTCTATCTTCAATAGAAGAAAGTATTGTAATCGAAATTTTTTTCGACTTCCGGTTTTCGACGGATTTACACGTTTTAGGGGTCAGAGATTCCGAAAAACATGTTTTTACAAAATGTCTGTCTGTCTGTCCGTGTGTCTGTGTGTCTATGTGTCTGTATGTCGCCATTCTACCATCAAAAAGTGTATGAATTTGTGCATAGAATTGAACCAAATTTTTTGTGAATGTTTTTGGCTGTGGCAAGCAGGTCCTCCTTCAGTTTTGAAATATTCCGCCGGAAGGGGGCGCTGCAATCGCCATTTTTGTGCCATTTTCAATATTGTACCGACCAAAAGTATATGAAGTTATGCATCGAATTGAACCAAATTTTTTGTGTATGTGTATGACTATGGCTAGTTGGTCCTCCCTAAATTTGAAAAAAAAAATCCGCTCGAAGGGGGCGCTGCAATCGCGATTTATGTGCCATTTTCAATATTGTACCGACCAAAAGTATATGAAGTTATGCATCGAATTGAACCAAATTTTTTGTGTATCTGTATGACGATAGCTAGTTGGTCCTCCCTGAATTTGAGAAAAATCCGTCGGAAGGGGGCGCTGCAATCGCGATTTTTGTGCCATTTTCAATATTGTACCGACCAAAAGTACATGAAGTTATGCATCGAATTGAACGAAATTTTTTGTATAAGTGTATGGCTATGGCTAGTTGGATCGCCCTGAATCTGAAAAAAATCCACCAGAAGGGAGCGCTGCAATACCGAATTTTATGCCATTTTCAATATTGTTAGTTCTAGAACTGAACTAAACATTTTGTATATGATTATTTTTTGGTAAGGCAAGTAGGTCCTCCCTGAATTTGAAAAAAAATCTGCTTATCATTCTATTGTCCATCGGGTCGTGCAGAGACAGAAATTCGTTTTTACTCCGATTGAAGCAGAAATCTAAGATGAAAATCAAAGTTGGTAAGATATTGAATTAAAATTATTAAAGCATTAAAATGAGCAACTATTTTTTTTAATATTAAAATGTATGTATGAGATAGAAGAAAGTTTTGAGATTGGCACATCCAACTAGTTTATTTTAAGATTGTTTATTTTAAGATTTAACTCATGAGCTAGATTTCTGCACTTAGAAGGGAAAGACTGTAGACTTTTGTGTGTTGTAAACGTTAAAACAAAATTATCATATATATATTAAACATTGTAACAAAATGACTGCCTTCCTTAAATTTGCACAATCTATAGATGGCGCTGTTGCCACTTTCGACAAAACATCGTCAGATATTTTGCCTTTTATTTTAAACATGAAGTGAAGAGATGTAATTTGGCGATTAGAGTAGATTTGTGGTGTCTGTTCGAATGTTGTTTCACCCCGAGATGCTTTGTCCTATAACAAGATTTATGAATCTGCAATTATTATATTACGTGCTTTACCGAATATGCATATAAAATTGTTAATAATACTGAAGTTGTTGTGACGTTTTCATTAAAAATGTAACTGTTGAAGATGTGTTTAATATTTAACCCGAAGACCCCCCCCCCCCCGCTCACAACATAACCTTTTCATGTTCATAGATTTTTACGAAAATACGATGATGATTTAAGTGGAGAAATAAGACATGATTTTAAAAGAAAACTCATTTTATACTTATATTTTCCTTTTAATCTAATATATATTATTTAAGAAGTCGTAACCCAATCGCGGCCGTCGGCTCAATAATCGGAGTTTCTCGTTGCTTTCTATAAGTCTTGGATTACTTTGCATAAATACGGGTTGGGTTCTTTTAGTAAGACCCCCCTTATAGGGCATCCCCCCTTATAGCGCCTATATACCTAGTGTTGATAATCGGCCTTCATAACTACAACACGGATCAGAAGAGGTTCTACTTCTATGGTATGAAGCTTACATAATTATTTCGATATTTTTCGGTTACAAAAGCCCCACTGGTGGTCGAGAGGTTCTGACCTCGCAACAGAAGGACTTCAGTTGCTGGGTTCGAACCCAATCGCGGTCGTCGGCCTAATCGTTTGGAGTTTTCCGTGCTGTTTTTTGAACTTTGGATTTTCATGCGTGAATACGGATTAGAAAGACCTCCACGGAGGGCATCCCTCCCACTTAAAGAGCCAATATTTCTCGTGTACATAATTGGCCGTCATAAAATAAACCAAACAAACTTCGGTTACATAAATAAAACAAATATCCCCTTCGGACATTTTAAATTATACTTATTGAAATTTTAACTGTACACATCAATTGTACAATATCT
Organism: Maratus speculifer; assembly: GCA_964019185.1. Taxonomy (NCBI): domain Eukaryota; kingdom Metazoa; phylum Arthropoda; class Arachnida; order Araneae; family Salticidae; genus Maratus; species Maratus speculifer. The sequence continues at coordinate 2,523,273 of CAXHSM010000011.1, read as the reverse complement.
TTGTGTAAAAAATGAAGATTATGTGTTTAATTGTCTAGGAAAATATGCCTATAGATAGCGTAACTTGCTGCACTGTCTCCTTTCTCCCCTGGAAATATAATGAGTTACTAATTTGTCGTGAAAGAGCTTAAAATGAAATGCTGCATGTAATTAACGGTATTGTATATTAAATGTTTAATTTTCCAATTTGCAATTATTATTCAAACAATTACATGAAATAAAAAACTCTAGTTCAAATGGAAAGAGTTGTATTTAAGGGAAGTTTTAAACTGTCGATATAGTGAGGTTAAAAAGAACGAAGGGATAAAGATGAATCAAATCATCTGGTGATTCTTAACTAGATGAATATACCGTTTTTCGATGGAAGTTCATAAAATGTGGAATAAAAAATGCCTTTATATGAATGCACTTAAAGGTTATAAAGACTTTGTTTATTTGAAAATAAAGAAAAAAGATAGTAATTTAACTAACAGTATTAGATATTTTTTCATTTCTTTTAACTTTTTCTATACTGTTAAAGTAAATATAACATTGAAGGAATTGAACTAGTTATGGAACTTTTTGAATTAAGTATAATTAGGATGAGCGAAGCGAGTCCTTTAATAGGCCACACAAACTACATTTTGTCATACACTTTACAAAAAAACTATCCTGCATTTTGATTTTAAATTAAACATAACAATAAATTATTATCTGTGGATTCGCACAATATCATATTTTTACAGAATAACCTTAAAAATTATTATTTTTATTAATTTTAGATGTTTTTCTATTGCGTACACATTTTTTACAAATAAAAATCAAATACGTATATTTTCAGAAGAAAAAATAAATTACTGAATTGCTAATTACAGATAGAATCACGATTAATTAAATAAATAAAATATATTTTCTTTTAAAATATCACAAAAACTTTTGGAGACTTAAATTGAAATGTTTCCCACTGAAAAATGATATAAAATAGTTTGACGAATTTAAGAAAAATGGAATATTACGTCATAACTTTTCGATATAAAATTTTTACGTAAGAACTAAAACTAAAAGAAATAACTTGGCCGATTTTTTTTCTTTTAAAGAAAATTCTACTTCATATTGGAAATATAAAGGTAGGTGAATATGACAATTTTATATATTTTATATATTATTGAAAATAACTGCAGAATTTATACTATAAACCGTTAAATAACATTAAACTTTCTTATATGAAAAATGTATGTTATTCGACAGGAAAATATGCATTGTAATAGAATACTTTATTAAGGTTGTTTGGAAATGGTGCATATTTTTATGGTCATTCCTTTTAATCATATAATAGTTTCATGATATATTTTATGAAATTTTTAAAATACTTTTTTTTTTAATTATAGCACATTTTTAATGAAATAAAATTTGCAAAAACTGAATTATTTACATTTAGTTATAAAAGTATTTTTCAGTGTTAAGAATTCAAATACACAATTCATTCTTCGAACTCGGGACCTTTTGACAGCGAAATAAATCCTTACTAACCGAGCCAAAGCTGCTGATGCCGGATAGTACATAATATGCCTTTTATGAGTTAGTGGGAAAATCTGTTGTGCTTTTTAAAGATTTCCTTTCAAATACATTCTTTATAATATTTGTAAACGGTTTATTTTATTTTATTTTAGACTGATGCATAATGCTTATTATTTTTTAAAATCAATTTTTCTTTTTAAATAGTTTAAATAAAAAAAAATCACTGTTTAAAACCACTGTTTATTTATATATATATATATATATATTTTTTTTTTTTGAATGAATGAATGAATGAATGAATGAATGAATGAAAAAAACTTTTTATTAACAACTTTTTTTAGAAAAATAATGTTATAGACATTTTTTTGAAAATTGTCGTACACTTTTTATTTATTTATTTATTTATTGGCTAATTAATTAAAAGACTTTTTAATAAGAAATAAAAGAAAAATAAACAGAAAAAATGTAATTTAAAAGGGACTTTTTACGTTTTCATTATTTCTTGTCGCCAGTGCGATACGAACCCACAATCTGCGATCGCAGGCAATTAGCGGTATGGTGCCTTGACCACTCGGCCACGAAGCCCCGTACACAACGGAGTGTCTCCGTTTTTTGTTTTTATTTCCACCCGTTTCGTTATTTTCAGGAAATATGGTGGGATTTCCTGATTTGTAACGGACAATGCCCTATTGTTGTAAAAAGGGACTTTTTCTGTGAAATTCAGGAAAAAAATATTCGTGAATTTCAGAATTTTTTTAACAGTGTATAAAGACTATTTGTGCTGCCATCTCTTGCAAATTGCATGAATATCACACATAAATCAGTCATTTTTTCGTTCTATAGTTTATTTCTGTTTTGCCTTTAACCTCTTTCAAAACTAGCATTTTATGTATAAAATTGTATTAAAAAATCATTTCAATTTTTGAAAAATAATATCGTTTATGCTTTTATAAAAAGCTATTTAGAAAAATCAATTTATTAATGACAGATATTCAGAAAAAAAAGGCTACTATTCACTAAAATTAAGGACTAATTTAGAACATGACATATTGTAATTTATACGTTCATATTTGCATTCATATTTCAAATAATAAACGGTTAGGTAGAACATAAAGCATCAGGAATTATTCTGTTTCCTAATCTTTTCACGCCCCACCAGTAGCCGAGAGGTTCTGACCTCAAACTGGTACACGTTATTCAAATTCAGGGTGCTGGGTTCGAACCCAATGCGACCGTCGGCCTAACCGTTCGGAGTTTTCCGTGGTTTTCTTCGAACCTTGCGTAAATACGGGTTAGGTTCCTTTATAAATACCCCCACGGAGGGCATCCCACCCCTTAGGGCCTATATCCCATAGTGTAGATAATTGGCCTACGTACAACAACAACCTATCTTCTCACCGTATTATTTTTCATATAGGTTTAACATTTGTTTTGTGCTGTCATCTATTATCAATATTCAGAAATGATTATTATTATTTCTATGGTACAGTTGTTCTAGCTTTTAGCTTGAAATTGTTTGAAATTAAAAATTCCGGAAGATAATTTTCATGTTATGTAAACATAAACTTTCTATATTTAAATAAAGCTATTTTTTCTACAAGAACGTGGAAGTAGCCTTGTGGATTTTAGTATCTTCTTGAGAAATCTCAGTGCATGGAGTTTTCACTTAAAACGTAAATTGATGTTTTTCTAACGTTACACAAATTATAAGAAAAACAAAGTAAATATTAAAGAAAATGAAATCTCTATAAATAAAAGGAATTCCGAGGATAATTAATTGAATAATTAATTGAGGCACATGGGAAAGCAAATCTTGGCAATGCGCCAACTCGGTCCAGAGGAAGCAAATCTTGGCAATGCGCCAACTCGGTCCAGAGGAAGCAAATCTTGGCAATGCGCCAACTCGGTCCAGAGGTATAAAAGCAAGATAGAAAAAAACGCGCAGGTCTGTGCATTCAAGTACAACCACCCATATGTATATGCTGAAAGTTTGTTCTGACGCTCACCCGACGCACGTGGAGTGCCGATGGTCCGGGGAGAGTCACCGGGGGATTCAAATTAAGCCCGGCGAAGCGGGCTGGGTATGCTAGTGATAATAATAATGCAATAAGTATGTATAAATATGTTTAAATACAGTATTTTAATATAAAAAAATAAGAATGCAGAATGTTTCGTAATACTAGTTTAATCAATTCGAGTGGAAACCAAATAAAATATTTTAGCAGTACAAAATCCGAAATTAAATCTGTCGTAGCACAAAAGATGCATTAAATATTTCCAAATAGAATTTTTTTCATTTTTTTAAAGTAATACAGCCTCAACATGTTATTTCTACCAGTGGTCTATCATGAGAATTCCGAATTATTCGCATCATAAGATATATGTTTTAGCTGCATTTTTGTAAAAAATGATACTTTTGATAACAAATATTTAACATGATTGGAATTTTAAGGCAGTTTCGATTTTTATATTATTAAAGGTCTTTTTTTTTTTTTTTTTTTTTTTTTTTTTTGGCTTTTTTTAAGATTTTTATCATTCAAATTTCTTTCTTTTCTTTTTCTTTACATATATACTAGCTGATCCGCCCGGCGTTGCACGGTTCCGAAATAATAATATTAAAGGAACATGAAATTTGGGATTTTTTTTCTCTAACTCGAAATATGTGAAATTACGTTGTCTTAAATACACGGCCACTGACTGTGTGAAAAATGGGTATAAAAAATGAACAAATAATATTTAGCGGTAAAAATGTTCAAAAGGACTGCAATGTGAAACGGTAGAGGAACTACTCAAGTAATAATTAGAATTTTGAAGATCTCAATGTCAGATACATCAGGAGGGACTTTGGGGTACTTCCAAAAAAGTTTTGAGCCTCGTAAGTGCCATAGATTTTGCTAGCTATCGCACAAAAACATACATGCACACAGACAGTGTGTTTAGTTATTTTATTAGTGTAGGTTACTGTGGATATTCAAAATAATTCCTTTAGTACTAATTCATTAGTTTTATGGTTTTTGCCTTTTTTACATGCAATTTAAAAATAGATAAGATCATGATGCGTCCAAAAATCTGTACTAATATTGACAAAATTGACAAAAAACAGATGCTAAACGCACAAAAAAATCGTTAAAAACCACATCGAAAAACGTACTGAAAATCGAAATGAAAAAAAAATAATAAAATTGAAAAATCATAGCAGACAAAATTTAGTTCATTAGGCTGAAAGTTTGAATCAATTTTGATTTTATCAAAATCTGATAGATATTTATATTACTGCCCAATAAATATAGTCATTCCAGTTTTTTTAACAATAATTATTTTCGCCAAACAAATAGCTATTGGCAACTCTTTCGTCAAAAATAACCGAAGAATACGAAATTTATTGCCAAAAATCAGAGTTACCCCTTCATATTTGAATCACAAACCTCCATAAAAATATTTCCTATCGAATGATGCAATCTGAAAAAAAAAAAAAAATCCATCGGGTACTTTTTGAAAACACTCGAGCCGAAGTTTCAGAACTTCTGTTTTATAATATATATATGATAGATAAGGATTGAAAGTTTCAGGTTTATGCGCCGAAGACATCGCCAAATTAGGGAAATGTGAAGTATCTCACAAACTACGGGATTTAAAAGAATTTGCTTAATAGCATTCGATTCAGCATGAAAAAATACACTAAAATATGTTATCAGTTGAAAAATTACTACAAAAGCTGATTTTTAAAGAAATTTTAAAAGTTTGTTCTTTATTTTACCCTCCTTAGGAGTGGAATTTTCGAAAATCCCTTCTTATCGGCACTCGGTATTACAAGTATTTTTACCCCAATTTTCAAGATTTTTGGTTCGGTAGATTTTTTTGTGCAGTGATAATTACGAAATCCAGACTTTCTTTTATATATATAGATAAGGATTGAAAATTTCAGGTTTATGCGCCGAAGACATTGCCAAATTAGGAAAATTGAAGTATCTCACAAACTGTGAGTTTTAAAAGAATTTGCTTAAAACCATTAAATTCAGCATGAAAAAATACACTAAAATATGTTATCAGTTAAAAAATAACTACAAAAGCCGATTTTTAAGAAATTTTTTAAAAGTTTGTTCTTATGTTTACCCTTTTTAGGGGTGGAATTTTCGAAAATCCCTTCTTAGCGGCACTCGGTGTTACAAGAAGTATTTTTACCCCAATTTTCAAGATTTTTGGTTCGGTAGATTTTTTTGAGCAGTGATTAATACGAAATCCAGACTTTCTTATATATATATAGATTAAAAAAACGATGAAGTAGGTATGCGGAGCGATACGTCCAACAAAATTCATTAAATGAATCGACTGCCTAGTGAGTAAACGAATGCCATGAATCGTATCTTGTTTACGCGCATAGAATTCAAAGAAAAGATTATTAAGTAATAATATTATTCATCAGTATTACTATTTGTATTATATTCATCATCATTATTATATTATTAAAAAGCATTATTACTTTCATCAGAGGCAAGTTTCTCAGGCATTCTCATAATCTTTAATTATGATTAAAATTTTCAAATTTATTTCCAGTGATTTGTCTATCGTAATATCTCCTAATTTTAGACATTCTCGTCTAAAATGTTTCTTGATTTCATCTAATGAGGGGAGGGTGGGCGGGGAAGAAATCCCGCATTGTCTATTTAAATTCTTGCCTAAATTACATTCTTTCTGATAAACATAAGGAACAATTTTTTTTTGTTCTTAAATATATAAAATAATTTCAAATAAATTAAGAGAAAAAATTTACAAAGAAGACTATTAATGGTTTTTAAAAAAGATTTTATAAAGTAAAATAATAAAAACAATTTTTAAAAACTGTGCTTATATAAACAATAATATAAAATAGAATACTTCATGATTACTATTTTGCGTAAATACGGGTTAGGTTCCCTTAGAAAGACCCCCACGAAGGGCACCCCCTTGGTCCTATATCCCTAGCGTAGATAATCGGACGACAAAAATGAACCAAACCAAACCAATCACGATTACTATTTATAATTATTTTTTATTTGTTTCATATTTGAAATTTATATCTGAAATTAAGTGTTTTTAAGCATAATCTGCTTATTTTCTTATACATACACAAAAAAGTTTTCAAAGCAAACATTAAATTACAAACTAAAATAAATCATAAAAACACATGAATTTTTATGTTGACAAAATGCAGGTAGGTATATTTATTAAATAATTCATAAAGAAATTTTCTAGAAACTATATGAAAGAGCCCAAGCGGTATAATTAAAATGTTAGAAATAACTAATTTGTAATCTCACCGCCAAAATACTTTAAATACTTTTTTTTTTTTTTTTTTTTTTTTTGAAGAATTGAAAAAAAAATATTGTTCATATAATAACGAATTTCTTAACAAAGCATTTTTAGAAATATTTCTTCTAATGTCAAATGGCATCTAACAATTTATTTAAATTATTTGAGGAAACTTCATTTATAGTTATGAAACAAAAGTATCAACGTCCTTTAATTACTCATCTTTTAAAAACAAAATTTTTAAAAGATTTTTTCTATACACGTATAAAACATTTGTATAGCTACTGGAAAAAAAAAAATCATTAGCTGAAATCAAGTAATACTTTAGACGTGAATGTCAGAAATCGGAAAAAAATTGCTACAGGCAATAAATCCTGAAACTTCATCATAAAATTTTACTTAACACGTTGACTGCCACGTCACTCATCGGTGACTAACGCCGAACTTTCCGTTTAGGCAGCGTCATTCACCAGTGACAGACAGTTAAAAATACGATATAAAGCTTAAATCGTTTTAAGTTATCATTGAAAAATTATTTAAAATTTACTTAACATTTATTTAACACAAGATTATATTTTCTTAATAGTTACTTAAAACATTATATATAGTTTTTTCAGTTTCTGTGTCAATCACCGTTTAACTCATCTTGTTAAGCACACATTGAAAAGATTGAACAAAAAACGAAAAATTTACACTTGGTAAATTAGTCACTTGATAATTTTTTCTTGAAATTAAACTAAATCAAATTTCGAGAAATAATTCCACAGAATGTGAAACACGAGGTTCGTTAAACGACAGTTTGCCGAGAGGCAAGGGCGGGGAAATAGATAGTTGCGAGGTCGTCAAGCGAGTAATCTTCTTCAGTGACGTCAAAGGGGATCGGATTTCCTAAATGTTCCTTTTAGAATATTGAGACAGTAATGCTCTTTCTTACCCCACTCATTTATTTCCGTACGGTATACTTCAGATTCATCCATCATAGCTCCACCCACATCCAAATTGATATTTTAATGCACACGCCTATTTACTCATACTGAAGGGTCCTTCAGTGTGATAAATATTTTGGAAGGAACAGTATGCGGAATTTTTGACTTTCAGGCCTTATGGGACAAATGAAATGCCTCTTGTACAAGTTACTCAATATCATTAAAATAACAAAGGGAACTAAAGAAGACTTCCTTAAATGTACGGAAATTTCGGAATAGTTTCAGTTCCTTCTCGAATGGAATCCGTATTCAACTTTTAAAAGATTTGCTGGGAATTAAGTTGAAGGAATTCAGAAATTTCATCGCAATATCACAATAAGACGAAAGGAAAAAAAAGTCTTAATTTTTTGCTGTTGCTAAATTAAAAAAAAAAAAAAAAAAAAAAAAGGTTTTTTTTTTGTATTATTTATAGTGAATTTAGCAATCTCCTAATTTGGCCTTGTGTTCCTATTTACAATATTGAGCATTCCGCTTGTTTATGTAATTGCAGTATTTCAAATTTGATACTTAATAGTTCAAAAATTATTAATATTTATTTATATAGATGTGAAAATTGTATTTTCCGTTATTTCTATTATTATTATTCACTAGATTTCAAAAAATAAATAATTCTGTTTAATGCTTAGCAGAAATTTTAACGTTATGACTTTTACTATTAGGTTAAATAAAAGTAGTATATAAAAAATTTCAAACTATGCGATGCAATTTTCGAATGAATAAAGATAATAAATATTATTACCAATGATAATCGGTACCGAAAGTACGACAGGTAAAGTATTAAAAGGATATCAAAGCTTTAAGGAAGAAATGTATTTATTATATTTACTTTTGCAATTTTTGTTTCTAGCCTGCAGATTAATTTTGAAATGGGGGACAATTTTCAGGCGCCTAAAGAAATATCTCACCTCTTATCAACAGTTCTTTCAAACATTAACAAAGAACCGATAAATTAACGTCTGAATTCAATTTATTAATTGTCAAAAATATCTATATATTAAGACGAACATAATCATAATTAATACAACAAAGCAACAGCACTGTACAATCTGACACAGGTTCGAATCATGGCTAATGTTATGTAAGGTAGGGCCAGGATTCACTGACTGTTGAATTATTGCATTAATAGTGATCCTTCCTGTCTTAATAAACACGTACCTTTAATAATTTACAAAGTATTTAACTTTTGAAATTCTATTAGATATAATTTCGAAACATATTTTTTTTTTTTTTGCTGTTACGAAAAAGGATATTGGGTTGAAAGATATTGTATGTCCAGAATTTCTGAAACATATAGTGGAAGATATCAGCAGTCTGAAGAAAAAAATCAGAATCAATGGTAAGCGATTGAATCGGTGAATTTTAAATTCGGTGAATTACACAAATCAAAATTAAGAAACAAAACAAATTATACACTCACACCAGTAAAATTAAATGATTATTTTTAAATAAAAAAAATGTGGGGTTCACAATTTGTTTTTGACGAAGCACACTGTAATTGAATAACAGGTGAACACCTATACGGCATTAAGTTCGCTTTGTTGATTCCTATAAAAATAGTCATTCGAGTTACTGAGAGTTCTGATCTTTTGTGGGGTATGGAAACTTTTGGAAATCAAACTTACTGTACATCTAGCTTTTGAACAAGATGGTCCAAAAATTTTTGCCTCATGCTTTCATTCAGTTGAAGACGTTTGCACACAATAACTGCATTTCAATGAAGTAGCTCCTCCCTCGCTCTCGCTGCATACTGCCCAAATCTGAGGTTAAGGGAATGGACGGTATTATAATGTAAATATGAACTTTAATGCATTTTAGGAAGGTAAATAGTGTCATATAATTTTTTAAATGCAGAAAGGTAATTAGAGGACTGTGAGTACATGCAGCAACATGGTGTTTTGATGATTATTAGATAATTTTTCGCAGAATTACTTATTTAAGTATTGTAAGGACTAAAAACAATAAAAAAATCTATTTCAAAGAAAGTAAAATTGATTGCATATTTTGAATTCAGTTCAGTATATGTAAATTCAAAAGCAAATATTTTAAAAAATGCGGCCTCAGAAATGCGGCCTCGTAAAATTTTTAATTAAAACTACTACGTATTAATAGAGGGTAGGAATCTTACATTTTAAAAATGCAATGATTATTTTATATGTAGGACACTGATGTAAATAAAGGAAACAGCACTGAAATATATGCGATAAATAAAAAAATAGTAACAACGCAACAAAATATAAACACAATTAAATAACAAAACTTTGAATGAACTATTCGCACCACCTGTCGCTTTCTTTGTAAGCTCTCCTCTCAATTCTTACTGGAAGTTTGAGACTTGTGCCGTTACAGACACGTGTTTATATTGCTGGTGCCGGAACCGATTTAATCCCCGAAGTATGTTCCTGTGATCTTTTGATTTATGGTATACTATACTACATAGTTATATTATTTAATTACTAATAACTTATTGAATTAAAATGTAAAACTTTATTCAATATTATTGAAGTTGAAAGCCATGCTTTTGCATCTGGCTATGATTTGATTATTTACTTGCAGTTACGGAAAAACAAACAATCGAGATAGTTAAAAGAATTTTAGGATTTTAAATTTGTAATCCGGCAAAAAAAAAGGGGAGGGGCATATGAGCATGATGGGCGTGCAATTACTTAGATGATTGTATATACATCGTTAGAGGACAGAATAATTTGAAAAAAATAATCTTTAAAACTATTTTAAAGAAATTTACGCGTATGCTTAGAAGTCAAACTATTCAGTTTGTAATTAATAGTAATTTAATAATAATTATTAAAATATATTTAATAGTTATAATTAATATATTATATTTTAATTACTATAATTATATTATATTATAATAATTATTATTATTTAATAGATGTTTTTTTTTTCCTATTTACATTCTGAAGATGACTCGTTTAATAAGAGTTGAAACATGTAAATAATTTTTTTTAATTTATTTTAAATCCTTATATTAATAAAACATCGTCTTATAAGCAAAATATTTAGTTATAATATAAATTCTTATTTTTTATTATGGAATATATATTATTAATATTACGATATAGTTACTAATGAACGTAATCAAGATTAACTAGTGTTATTTTTCACATTGACAAATTACCCAATTTTACTGTAAAATAAAAAATATAATATAATATAATGTAATATAATATAATATAATATATATGGCCAAAGGTGATCGGCCACTTGCGATTTTAGACATTTTGTTAAACATCTAGAAAAATACATGAGGAATTATTCTGAAACTCTGAGTGTGTAAACATAATAGTACAAGTCATACATTTCCGCGAAGATTTTGTCCCGAAACTCCATAGAGGACCGTCAACAAATTAAAAAAGAACGAATATCTTTTGAATAACCCTGTCTAAACAAATATAGCAAATTCGCTCAAACTGCAGATTATGATTAAATGGCTTATTGTTATAAAATGTGTTCATTAATATGCTGATGGCATGGATACGCACAGGTTTTTATAAAAACAGTTTCAGGTTTATCCAATTTTTTTTATTAAATTAATTACTGAACTAACTATTCATAACTTTTTACTTGACTGTGTTGTAGACAAAAATTTTCTGGCGGTTTCAGTTAAAATAGAAATAGCGAAATAGTCGCTCATTTTTCTATGCAGAACATCACCCCATTAATCTCCGAATCTAAGAAAAGCACAATATCATTTTGGCGGCCCCTCTTTATTCTCTTGAAAAATTTTCAAAATTTTGAATATGTAGAAACTTTCCAATCCTACAAATATATATATTTTTTCCGGGTGTGGCTTAGACTCGTTCAAGGGTCATTCATTCCATGTTAATTGAACCAGACCTTGTAACCCGACCCACAGGGATTTGGATGAAACTTTGTGTACACACTAATTCTACCATGAAATGATTCCACCAGAAATTTTTCCTTCCCAGGCCTGATAGTTTCTGAGATATGGGGGGGTTCCAATTCTTGGATTTTTCTCAAATCGCACATTTCTGAATCTGTATTTTGAGATTGCAGTTCCATCTTCAAAAAATTGTTTCTCAGGATTTAAAACATGAATCATCTTAAAAATATCACTGTAAGAATATAAAAAGATGCAGATTTAAAAAAAATATATTTAAAAAATTTACTTGTAATATTTAGGATATAAAAAGTCAGCCAAATTTGAGAGTTATGGTTATTTTTCCAAATTTTTGCGACCACCAAAAAGGCTGTACACAAAAAGGCAAGTGTGGATCAGTCAAGGATCTATAATCCACAATTTTCTATAATCTGCGTTACTTTACGAATGTAAACAATGAAATAAACAGTTAAGAAAATTTACAAATCCGTGATCCAAAAATGATTTGTTTAAAACAAATAATAAAAATTTAATAAAAATCATAATAAAACATGTATTTTTTATAATTTACTCTTTTATTTTATTAACAATAAAAAACTAAACTGTATTACTGAACGCACCTAAGCTTACTGAACGTTCGAAACGCCGGCTTTTTATTCGTAGCTATTTCAGTTTGTGAAAGTTAAGGAGAGTAAATAACGAATGAAAACGCACTATTTTGTGTGCTTGTCGCGCTACCTAGCAGTAACACAGCATCACCTTAGAACTAGACATTAGGGGTTGGGAAAGTCGGATCAATGTAACCAATCATAGTGATCGATTGGGTTTCGCCAATGCCACGAAAGGCAAACGGGAACATTCAACTACAGGCAAACTCTGATTGATTTCTCAAGATCCGATCTTTCGGGAAACTAAGCTTTAGCCGGGGAGCTCTTTTTTTCATTCCCTTTACGTTCTTAATTTGGCAACAAGTACAGCTGATGTTTATGAATATACGGCTCACGTGTCATCTAGTATTGATTTTACTTTTTTCTCTAATGCATATACAAGGTGCAAAAATGAATAACGGAAAGCGTAATAATTCGCGTTTGTAATGAAAGAAAGGTGGCGCTTTTTTCACTGCTAATGTTTGTAAACAGTCACACGTGAGTGCGTTTACCACTGCCGGCTTCTACTGGAGTTTGCCTCGCGTAAATTGGTTGCTTGTGTTCTTTTTAAGTCTTTTAATGAAAAATCGGCTTACTTTAGTACAAACTTTAAAGTTCGTGGAGAGTTATAAGCAAAGTATATGTTTGACTGAAGCGGTCTAAATTTTAACTTCAAATCATTAAGAAATGTGCAGGATAAAGTGTAAATGTGAAAACGAAATGTACATAGAAGCACATATATATAATTTTTTTAAAATAAAACAACATTAAAAATGCATTTTTTGAAAAACTTATTAATTTAATTACTAGATTTCATATTTATCTTTCCATATTATACTGATTATAAAATTAAAAAATTTATTAATAAAATATTTTATTAATACATTTATTAATAAAATGACGCATAATCCATTATTCTCTATAATCCGCAATATTCCATAATCCACGCAACCTTTGGCCCCAACTTGTATGGATTATAGATCTTTGACTGTAATAAGAAAAACTCAAGACCAACATTACATTCTAGATAACATATCAAACACTATTAACTCTTAATTTTAATTTAAAAATATTAAACTAATATTACAATCTTTACGAAATTTCAAATTAGTTTAAAGCATCTGACGTATGCATAACCTGTGACTAGAGCTGCACACTTTAAAATGTCATTAGATTTAGCCAATTCTCAGTACTAAGGAAGAAGGAAATAAAGTGCAATTCTTATTGTTACAGAAATGGCCTCGTAATGTAATCTTAATTTTTCCGAAAGGAAAATCTCGTACAATATATGTCTTTTAATGACATAACTTATATATAAAAAATTTAACAATTTGTTTAATGAACATCTCCTTTTAATGTTTTTTAAATGGAAATTTTAAAATCTGTTTCATTTTCCGGGTGTATTCATGATGATCAATATAATATCTGCTGCAAAAGTTGTTGTTTTTATGACGGCCGATTATCTGCACATATTATATGTAAGCCCGTTGAAAAAGGGCCTCCATGTAGACCTTTTTAAATCAACCTAACCAGCATTTATGTAAAGATACCCATGGATCGAAGAAGACCAAAAAAAAAACTCCAAACAATTCGCGGACGGGCGCGATTATGTTCTGTCCAGATTATGTTCTGTTACGGTCTTCCAGAGCAGAACCTCTCGGCTATTGGTGGTGCTTCGGGCAAAAGAAGGCATTTCATTCTTAACCCCTGACCTCCGAGCTATTTATAAAACGGTAAATTTTTAATGTTTTTTTTTCTGTAATTATTACTAAATGCCAATAATAATAATAATAATAATAATAATAATAATAATAATAATAATAATAATAATAATAATAATTTTTCAACTTGATGTAAAAAACATTATTGCGTCTTTGAGTATAATCCTTGAGATTATTAAACATTACTCATTGTTTTAAAACTGCTCATTTCTGTTGAATTGTATTAAACTTAAATAATGCTACTATTGCAGTAAAAAGTACAACTTAGAGACTGGGTATATCAGTTCACAGGCTCTGAGAGAGTTAATAATTATAATAATCGAAATTTTTTTCGACTTCCGGTTTTCGACGGATTTACACGTTTTAGGGGTCAGAGATTCCAAAAAACATGTTTTTAGAAAATGTCTGTCTGTCTGTGTGTCTGTCTGTTTGTGTATATGTCGCCATTCTACCATCAAAAAGTGTATGAAGTTATGCATAGAATTGAAAAAATTTTTGGGAATGGTTTTGGCTGTGGCAAGCAGGTCCTCCTTCAGTTTTGAAACATTCCGCCGGAAGGGGGCGCTGCAATCGCGGTTTTTGTGTCATTTTCAATATTGTACCGACCAAAAGTATATGAAGTTATCCATCGAATTGAACCAAATTTTTTGTGTATGTGTATGACTATGGCTAGTTGGTCCTCCCTGAATTTGAAAAAAAAAATCCGTCAAAAGGGGGCGCTGCAATCACGATTTTTGTGCCATTTTTAATGTTGTACCGACCAAAAGTACATGAAGTTATACATCGATTGAGCGAAAATTTTTGTGTAAGTGTATGGCTATGGCTAGTTGGATCGCCCTGAATTTGAAAAAAATCCGCCAGAAGGGGGCGCTGCAATAGCGAATTTTATGCCATTTTCAATATTGCACCGCATAAAAGTGTATGAAGTTAGTTCTAGAACGGAACTAAATTTTTTGTATATGATTATTTTTTGGTAAGGCAAGTAAGTCCTCCCTGAATTTGAAAAATAAAATCTTCCTATCATTCTATTGTCCATCGGCTCGTGCAGAGGCAGAAATTCGTTTTTAATCCGATTAATTGATTGAAGCAGAAATTTAAGATGAAAATCAAAGTTGTTATGGTATTGAATTAAAATTATTAAAGCATTAAAATGGGTAACTATTTTTTTTTTTTTAAGTATTAAAATGTATAGAAGAAAGTTTTGGGATTGGCTCATCCAACTAGTTTTTTTTATTATTATTCATATTCTGGTTGGTTTATGTTTAATGTCCAGAAATGAAATACTTCTGTTGCCACAATGACAAAAAAGTGTTAAATAACTACAATAATAATAATAATAATAATAATTTAAAAACAAATTGAGATACAGCTTTCAAACAAATTGCATTTAAAAATACATTTTTTTTCTATACAAAAAAAAAAAAAAAAAAAGAAACCACAGTTAAAATTTGAAAATGTGTGATGTTTAAAAATTTCCAGTACTGAAAATTGTAAAACTAAAACTTCATTTAAAATTTTTATATGATTGGTACAGGAATATTAATTTTTAATCCATGGTGTATGTAATGTAGGACTCTGTTATTATGCAAATCATTTTTGATCATCATAAAAATTATGTTTATTATTTTTTCAAATATAAAATTTATTTATAAGTTTAAAGTTTTAGTCTTTGAAAATACAGTTTCCGTTTCGTACAGTTTTCGTACAGTTTCAGTCGTTGTAATTTGTTAAATCGCATTTTTTAATTCATTATTTATTTATTTATTATTTTATGGGAAAACGCATTTTCAAATAACTCTACATATAACAAACGATTGACAAAAGTTGTA
The DNA here is from genome assembly GCA_964019185.1 of Maratus speculifer. Classification (NCBI taxonomy): domain Eukaryota; kingdom Metazoa; phylum Arthropoda; class Arachnida; order Araneae; family Salticidae; genus Maratus; species Maratus speculifer. The sequence goes on along the minus strand of CAXHSM010000011.1, from coordinate 2,507,445 downwards.
CTACGCGGCAGTTTGCATTAATATTTTTTAAATGTTTAATTCCAACTGCATTTGAACTGAATCGGAATTTTTTTTTTTATTACGGAAAATACTGCATTCAATCTTTGTGTTAAGTAAAATTCTATATTCTAATTTATTTTATTCAATACCATTGTTTTCTGATAAAAGTGCACCTGTAGTAGAAAGGAGTTAAAAAAAAGAAAAGAAAAGAAAAGAAAAGAGGAATAATAATAATAATAATAATAATAATAATAATAATAATAATAATAATAATAATAATAATAATAATAATAATAATAATAAATCACTCCACACAGTTGAATACCCGCGGACCACCAAGCTATAGTAATTTTAGAATAGAAAAATTGGACTTATTTAATTGTAAAAAAATTGGGATTAAATAAGTGGTAAAATTCTTTTGTAAAGTTGTACTGAAAACGATTTTATATTTAAAAAATGAAGAAGTATATTGAAAGAGAGAGAAAAAGTTTGAAAATATTTCTCTACTTTAGACAAAATAATCAGTTCCAATCGAGTATATTGACAATAGATGGCAGCACCACAACTATTTAACTGTTTTGCGGAAAGTAATACGTTTACCAGATTTTAAAATCGAATACTTTTCAATGCCATTTTTTCTCTGTTTATTATTTAAATATCGCTACAATAACTCATGATCTAAATTAACTCCTAAATTTAGGCATTAGAAACTTTTTTTCACTATCTCTGAAGGCTTCTTTCGTTAACAAACTGACTTTTTCTGAACTACATTTGAGAAAGTGTATTTATCGACAAAAATATTTTTAATTCTGTTTTTTTTCTCTTTTCTTTTACGGTATTTTTATGCAATATTAATATGGAGGAAAGCAATATTTTCAAAAGAAATAAATAATTGATTAATGTATTGATAATATTTTAATAACTGATTAAAAATGCAATATATACAATAATAGAAATAATGTAATACAGTAGCATAATGTAATACATTCAGTTTCAAAAGCAAATTGAGTGCAAATGATAATTGAATGAAACTGAATCGGACAATTGCCTTCCTTTTCTGGATGTTCTTGTTATTCGCAATGAAGATAATTTTCAGACTACTGTCTTTCGCAAACCTTTTGCGGTCAGTCTTCCACCTCACAGATATTCTTCTTATCCTCCTAACCAGAAAGTTACGGCTTTTAAAACTTTTGTTTTCCGGGCTTCCAATATTTGTTCAACTCCTCAGTTACTTATGAACTTAATTACCTAAAAGCTATTGCTGTTGATCGTGGTTATTCTCCTAATATTATAGATTCTATTCATAGAAAATTGACAAAATCTACACAATCTGAAAGTAAGAACTTTAATTCGAACTCTAATGCTTTGGTTGTTTTGCCTTTTTTGTCCAAAATCAGTCAGCAAGTTGCTAAAATTTTAAAAAGGTTCGATTTCAATGTTATTTTTTCTCCTGTTAATAAAATTGCTTTTTCAAATCTTAAGAACCCCATTGATCACTTAGATAACTGGGGTATTTACCAAATTTCTTGCCAATGTGGTCTTTCTTATATTGGTCAGACTAAACGTGCTCTCAGATTTCGTTTAATGGAACATAAAAGGTATGTCAAAAATCAGGAGCTTAAACGTTCCTCTATTGCTCAACATTGTTGGTTTTCTCAACATAAGTTTAACTTTTCTTCAGCCACCATCATCCATAAATGTCCTTCTATTCTTGATCTTGATTTTTGGGAAGCTTACCACATCATAAAAAATTCTCACTCCTTAGTCAATGACTTATCTAGTACTCCTTATTTTCCAAGTATTTGGAAATCGTTAATTTAATACTTTTTTTTCACTCGCTTTTTAGTTTTTGTTTTGCTTGTTCTCCGATAGATGTCGCTACTTGTCCACTCAGTTGGTTTTGGCTGCTTTCTTCTCATTGGTTGCTTTCTTTTAGGCGGGATTGTTCCCACACTGTTAAAAATCTGCTGCATTTTGCTGCAACGCCCTCCACCACTTGTATATAATATCTCTATTCCAACCAATGAGAAAGCGCCATTTCACGGCCAAGTAACCGTTTTCTATACAAGCAGGGGAGTGCGTTGCAGCAAAATGCAGCAGATTTTTAACAGTGCATAGCGGGTATATAAGCCTGCGTCTCTCTGTCTCTTCGCTCAGTTTTGCTACTTTTAGCTCGCTGAGTTTTGCACTGATGAAGAATCTCGTTAGTAGATTCGAAATAGCTATTTGCTATTTTCTCATACTTTATTTGTGCATTTATATTCGTTGGCTCTCTATCCTTAAACATTTGTGCACAAAGGCTTTATTTGCTATTTTAAAATACTTTCTCGTGTAATTGTTTAATAACAACTGAAATTCAAACATTAAACATTTAATTTACAATAAATTTAATTTGCGACTCAAAAGTTCAAATACGCCATCTGATGGAGAAACGATGCAACTTCTGGCTTCAACATAGTACCGTGGAAGTGTGTTACGTTACACGAATTGTAAATTTGTTCATAATGATTATTCTTTTGCAGACTTTCAGATTTTGTGAGATATTTGTGTCCTATGGTATATGACAAATCAATATTTACCCTAAATTGATTACTTAATATTTGCAAACGTATTTACAATAAAGAAGTATTTCAGTGGCGCTTTATCATTTGTTAAAATGAAATTAAAGGCACAATTTTTCTGTACCGAAGGTTGCGACCAGTGCTCTATACGAAGTTTTAATTCCAAATTACATGCAGCATTTTACTTCAAAACATTTCGCGGCAAATACCACATGCGCAAATGGCTTCGCCATTTCAACTTAGAGTAACGAAATTAAATTAGTCACACATTATATATTCACAAGGGAAAGGGGAAGGTGCAACAAGTTACATCATCTATAGGCATAACTTTCGTAGAGAATCAAACACAAAATCTTCATTTTTTGCACAGAAATATTGTGCTTTTAATGAATACAGTTAAAATTTCAATAACTATAATTTAAAATGTCCAAAGGTGATATTTATTTTACATTTATAACCAAAAAATATCGAAAAAATTAAGTAAATTTCAGCCCACAGAAGTAAAATCTCTTCTTGAATAACATATTTTTGTTAAATGGAAAGCATTAGTGTAATATGGAGCTTCTTTTTAAAACATGTGTTATTTCTCTGCTTCAATCATCATCGGCAGGGAATGCGGGGGGTATATGTTGTATACCTTCTGGATTTTTTAAAGGAACACCGCATACCCTCTGTTTCTCAAGAATGCTACAGTATACAACTCTGCTTTAGCGTATACCGTCTGTTTGTAGCGTAAATCTTCTGTTATTTTTACGACTACAACCCTGATCCTCGCATTTTTATAAAAAGACCTGTGAATATGAAAAAGTTATGTTCTAAATATACATGAAAATCCATTGTTAATATTTATAACACATAAAAGTCTACACCCTTTTCTTACAGAAACCTAGTTTATGAATAGTACAAAATTCGAAAATAAAATAACGATAGTTTAAATTATAAACTTACACCATAAAATTTATAATATAATATTTATTAAAAATAAACAATGCTGTAGCATGTAGACTTGAGTCTCTCGTAATGAATTCATGCAAGTCGGCCGTTTCTCTAGCAGCCGATTTGTTATTATAAACTGGTGGTTCAAAATATCATTCCTCCTACCTTCTAGGGGTGGGCATTTCAGCTCCATTTGAAAAACGAAGACGAACCGTTCCGAAAAAATTTGGAACTGTTTTTTTGGAACGGGTCATGTGATCTCGAAACGAACGAGGAATGAAGACCTGTTACAGTTTCAGTGACATTCTGGAACTGTTCCAGTAACAGACAGGGCATTGAATGATTGTTTGCTTTCAGAGATTAAAGACCGCCTTTTTTCTCCTGCTTTCTTTGCTTTAGTACTGCGGTCAGGTTGTGCTTGTGCCTAATAGTGGAAAAAGGAATTTAAATCAATGAAGAGGGGTTCTGATACAAAAGAACATCTGGATATACATTTATTTCCGTTTATTTTACTTCATTTATTTATTTTCTTTTTGTTTGTTCATTTCAGTTTTTAAGTAAAAATTTCGTCACACAGAAGTTAAGAGAATGTTATTTGGGACAGATGATGAAATATTCAAAATATTTTAATAGTGGCTTTATCAATATAAAAATATTGATTGGAACCTAGGATCAATACTTAAAATAAATGCTATAAACAGTGGCGCAGCGAGGATTCGGTTTTAGGGGGAAGGGGGGGGAGAGAGAGGTGAGTTTCTGATAAAGTTTTTTGCCGGTTATTTGAATCGCCGGTTAGTAGAATCAGTACTAATTAGAATATTCACTGTATAATACTTAAACTGAAACAGCATCTGTGTGGCAGAAAATCACCAGTCTTTTAGCATAATACGTCTCAGAAAAATGATTTAGTTCAAATAACTAATTTTCACTTAAGGTTGTTCGCAACTGCTCCGCTCAACAAGCGCAAAACGTTTTGACGCATTTACAAATTCATTGTTTAACCGAATTTTAAAGATATAAAATTGAAAGGCCTGACTGTGGAAGCGATTTCGAATCGAACTTATTTTTCCATTTTATGATACTTAAATTATCTATCCAGTTCTAAGCCATTTCGATCATGTTATCACCCTTTTTCGCCTGCTTTTCGGCCGGTTTTCCTGCTTTTTTCGGGAAATGTGCTCAAAAACATCCACTTGTTATGAAAGATCTATTATGTTTTTTTAAAAAAACAGAAAATTGAGTGCAATTAGACAGATTTTGAATAACAACCCCTGCTATTTTCATGCATTTCCGAACAAAAATAAATTAAAGCATATGTCACAAAGTTGCCCTTTTTGATTTAAGAACATCCTTAACTAATCCATGTAATTTGAACTTTCACAGTTATAAGTAAAATTTTCGACATTTAATTGAATCACTTTATTAAATGAAATATGATTCAATAAAGCGGTGGATTCCGAAATACGCAAATAGGTTTAAATATTAAGTTCGGTTTTGATTAATATAAGTGGCAATTATAGTAATATTTCTTAGCTCTAGGAGGGGTTTTAACCCCAAAAACTCAATAGCTAGTTACGCGCTGGCGCAGGAAAATCTTTCACTGATTCTTTGTTATAAAAAGTAAATCGGCTTCTGGGAAAAACCCACTTCTACAATTCGGCATTAACTATCATCACATCTTCACGTAAGCGGCAGCGAACATGTTAAAAGATTTCGGACTGATGTAAAAAATAGATAGTGCAATGGGACGCTTTGTCAGCAATTATGAATCTGAAATATATGAATCTTTTTACGTGTATAATCCTTTAAATTATTCTTATAGTTTATCCACAATAAAAAAAAAGAAAAAAATGTACACAAAGAAAATTAAATTTCGGGTTAAAAATATTTAATAAAACGTGGCGTTGAATTTTTAAAGCCCCCCCCCCCCTCCCTTTTTTTTAAGAAACAAGAAGCTACAGTAATATTCAACAATCTTTTAATTTCAAGAATTAAAATGAAATTTTTAGCAGTAATATTTTGTAATACAAATTTAAGAGTTAAGTTTGAAGAATACCATTTTAATGAGTTTCTTATTTAATTTAAGTTATATTTTATTAATTTTTGAACATTCTTTGTTCATTTCATCATATATTACTAAGTCTTTATTCATTCGTTTGTTAACCGAGAGGTTCTGACCTCTCAACTGGTAGACGGCAGGTGCTGGGTTCGAACCAATCATGGCCGTCGGCCTAACCGTTCGGAATTTTTGTGGTTTTCTTCGCATCTTGCGTAAATACCGGTTAGGTTCCCTTAGAAAGACTCCCATGAAAGGCTCTCCCTCCTGGTCCTAAATCTCTCGGGTAGGTAATCAGTCAACACAAAATAAACCAAACCATTTACTTGTTAAAGGTAAATATTTTCTAAAATATGTATTCGACTTTCAGTGTACAAATGTTTTTACTAGGGCTTCTTTTTAAAAATAATTATAATTTGAACATTGCCTGAAATGTACTTATTATTTATTTGCATAAGAACAATATTTAAATAAATAAATAAATAAGTTATAGAGAGAAAATTGTAGGAGGATGGGTGAAGTGTGGAAATTCATACATAATTCAGCGTATAAATGTTTATTATTATTATTATTATTATGTTTCAATTTTGCCGAGCTGTTATTTAATTTCATACATTGTCTAATTAGGAGCTGTCCCCAAACAGCGTCATGCTTGGAGGGGGGGGGGGATTCGTAAAATTGTGACAGTTTGGGTAGAGAGTGGTAAGAAGAATAAGAAATGTGACCAAAAATTTTAGTTAAAATGAAAGCATTAAAGATTATCACATTAAATTTTGATTTCTTTTTTTTTAAGTATTTTGTTTTAATAAAGTAAATATAAAATTTAGAGCTAAATATATTAAATCCCATTTCAAATTCCAAAATACTACTATTTTCATATCATCAAATTCATATTATCAATCTTAATTTAAAATTACAAAAAAATATTCAAATAAAAAAAAAATCTGAATAGGCTACATATTATTATTTTTTAATGTATATCTTCAGGAGAAAAAATTAAATTCCTGTGTATAGTTTTAATTTTCTCTTTGACAAAACTTAGTGAGGCGATTTTAATCAACTTTAACATTTAAAATATATTAAAATAATTCTTTGGTTTAAAAATACTCCGCTTTAGCATACTTATCAGACTTTTTTTTTACAATATTTACGATTAAAATATTTTTCAATGCAAAAGAAATATTCTTAATAAGAACAGAAAAAAAAATCATTTGCAACGGAGATGCAGCGGCGTTGTCGTTATTTATTCAATTTTAATAGAAAGATAATGTATAAAAGTGTATGTCTGTTTCAATGACGGATCTAGGGGGAGACGAGGGGGTGATCTCCCCCCCTTCTGGGCAGACTTATATAAAACCAAAAACTTGCTGCGCACATAAATATTTAGTCACTCTCGTCAATGATTTTTTTTTTCAACTGCTTGAAAATTTGAAAGCCACAAAAACACAAAATACCTATCACCTAATCTTCTAAAAGAAAAATAAACCTGAAGAAAAGCTAGTTTAACCCCTCTCCCCCTTTTCAAACCCATTATCCTTTTTGTCTAGTTTTAAGCGTCCGGCAGCACTTATCCTATCGGTAATCCGTCATGTATCAAATCAAAACGGATAACTGAATGTTCAGCTTGACAATTAAGATCTTTTCTAATCACCGCTTCTTAAGAAAAAATCACCTACCCTTCTCCCACACAACCTACTGAAAAGTAAATTACAGCGTATCGTATTAAACAAGAAGCTCGACTTTGAAACGGAAAAAACATAGAAGAAATGGCTAAAGGAACCTGTTCCAAAAAAACTAGTTACACTTGTTCATTCCACAATCTGTTCCGCTCGTTTTTCTGCGGCTGCGCAATGATAATATAAAACGAGAGTCACTGTTTTTTCCCTAAAGAACGTTCCTTTTTAAGCTGCTCCTCTGACTTGGCATCTTTATTCAGACGATTTTCCCGCTTATCTGGCACCTTACAACAATATCTAATGATGATCCTTGATGTTTGGTAGTCCTTTTGCTGTCATCAACCAATCGCAAGGGAGAGAAAAATGCGTCATCGTTTGGTTTGGCGACAGATGAAATTTTACCTCGAAAAGAACAGTTCCTTTTGGCGAAAAGAAACAGTTCCTTCGTTTTTTCTCTTGGAACTGTTCCAAGGAACCTGTTCCTCGTTTTTCTGGCCACTCCTATCCACCTCCTGCGTTTTTCATTTGATCGTAAGCTGTAAGGTAATTACCCCTGTAACCTATAATTACCTATTAAACAACCTGTTACTACAGTAGAATTTTATACTAGCCCTTCAATGAGGCGGGATCATTCCATTTTTTAGCAGGTGGGGAAATGTAGAGCTGTCAATTGAAATAGTGGCTCTATCTATCAACTTGAAATTAAAATACATTAGCGGAACATTGAAAATATCATTTTTGTTTTATGTTTTATTTATTATTTGGTTATTAAATAAAAGAAGATAATTTTTTTTTGTTAAATTGAAATTGGATTTTTATAATTCAAATCTCACTAATTTTATATAGTTTAACTGCAGTGATAGCATCTGCTTATTAAAATGATAAAAATAAAATTGTAACAAAATTTAGTTCCCCCCCCCCCCTCGAAAAATAAAAGTAACGTAACGCAGATTACTAAAATTTTTTCGTATTCGGTTTTGTAATTCTTTAACTTTAAACAATCTTAAAATTGGTGAAAAATAAAAGTAAGTAACATATCTAAAGCCATATTACTGAATTTTTTTTGTATTAAATTTCATAAATCTTTAATTTTAAACTATCTTAAAATTGTATCATTTGTGCCTCCCCTGCCCTCTAAAAAAAGTAGATAAATTAATAATCGTCCAACTTTATTTACGAGCTTTCGAATTGTTTTGATTTTATTTTGTAAGCAGATACATCCTAAGTAATAATCATGAAATACTAATTTATGGAAAAATACAAAAGAAAAAAAAAAACCTTGACTCCCCATCCCCTTCAGCATTTTTCACTTTTTTCTATCATCACAACAGGGTTAGTAAAAAACCTTAAAACCTGTTTTTTTATTTTATTTATTTATTCTTTTTGTTTGAACCAGGTTCTTTTTATTTTCCTATTGCACATACATGAATATATATTGAAAAAAGTAAACATTGTTGGATATATAAGTAATATAACTTCATTTAAAAATAATTTAAATTAAATAATAATTTATATTTTATAAAAAAAAAAAAATCATATAAAAACAATAATACTGTGTGAGATTTTTAAAAAAAAATATATAAAAAAAATCTGATTTAAATAAAAAAAATCGATTTCTTCGATTTTTATTTAAAAAATAAAAAAGTCACGAACCCTGGGCATACACCACATGCTTAGTTGTGCGTTGTATCAACCAGGGAGTGAAATTTCTTTTCGTGCCGGCGTAAATTATCTTTACGAGAAAAAGTCACTTTACATAGTGCACATGAAAATTCAATCACTTTTCGGGAATAAACCAAAGGTCACGAGTTCTGTTCAATATCATTCACCGGCATCAATACATTATCCGTATTCATTCATTCTTTAGCCAAAGTCCGTTCCAAATCGTCAACAACTTTTTCTGAGGTCAATATTTTATTCCTATAAGCGTTAGCCAAATTCTGTTCCGAGTCGTCATCAAAATTAGTCGAAGTTGGCCTTGAAAAAGGCCTTTTGGCCGTAAAATCATCAGACATAGCACAGGCTTAATCAAATTATCAAAAGGAGGCAAATCAAAACAAATCCTTCTACATTCATTCCCTTCGTACCGCATGTCGCGGCCGCGATCACTCCCTTCTACCTTTCCCCCACCTGCTAAAAAAATGGAATGACCCTGCCATACAGAGAGGGAGTTTGTCATTGAAGGGCTAGTGAATTTTATTTCTAATTTTTAAGTTTTTTTTTTTTTTTTTTTTTTTTTCTGTATTGCATGAGATGAAAGCATATGAAAATATTTCCCGAATCAGTTCTACGTCTTTTTTTTTTCTTTTTTTTCAAAATATAATAAAAATAACATCTATTTTGTTTGATTATCATTCTCCTATGCAGCATTTAGTACAAGCATATCATAAATTCAACTACACTTTAACGAAGTACCCTATTACCCGCCCCCATATTGCAGTCCCGCCCCTCTTTCATCCATACCGTTAACTTCCTAATCATACATACACCGCACAACTACGCTGCTTTTTCCTTTCCAAAAATGTCATATGAGACCAAGATTTTCGTTCTTATCTAAAGGATTCGAAAATGGGTTTCGAAGAATCGAAAATTCACTTTTCAGCTCTCTACTCTTCAAGTCCGTCACTATGTGAAACTCATCCAACCACTCTTTGAGTGAGTCGACTTGAATTCTTCTACCCTTCGACTCCGAATAAACAAACTGTGTTTAAATTAAAGTTCGATTCTTTGGAATCGAGGCAGTTCACAAGCAAGGAGTCGATAGTTCGACTCTCCTGGGTCAGCAAAGATTTAGAGTCGACTTTACGGCCAACTCTATTTTGTGGAGTCAACTCGACTGATGAGTCAAATCTCGACTCATTTTCGGATGGTTGTAAAGATGATGTACTTCAACATCTCGCATCACACAGAAGATAACTTTTGCGCGGATGTTCGAATTATTTTGTCTTTTTTTATGCAATATACTTTTTTGTATTAGGCTGTAGGATGGAAACTGGGGCAGCCAAACTGCATGCGTCGAAATTTTCACGCCTGAACCGGCCCGACCCATAAAAAAATTTCGTTCTGGACCATACAAAAAAATAGCCTAGCTTGGTAAAAAACTTAAAAGTTCGGCCAGCTTTATCTGCTCAACAATAACTGGTTAGATTCGGGAAAATGTTTAGATCTCTGTCTAAGCCTGCTCGGCATCACTGAATTTCTATAAAACACGGATTTTTAAATCAATATGGATAAAAATTGTTTCGTACGAAGAGTTCTGACTAAAAGGAATTATTTTGTCTTTTTTTTCATTGTTTCCATCTTTATAATCTTTATTTGTTTTAGAAGTGTCCTTGTTATGATATTTTTAATGCATCTTAGTTTGTAAGTAAATGTTTCAATTGATATTGTTAATCCACATTCTATGTGTTATGTGGCGGAGATAAGAAAAATCCCGAATAGGCTTCCTCCTTTCGAAGATTCCAAAACTTGTTGGAAGTGATCACCAATTATAGGAGCTTAAGGTTTAAAAGAAAAAAAAACTTCATGTATGTATATGCGTGTGTGAGTATGTGCGTTCATATAAGATGTTATAAAAATTCCAACTTTATTATAAATTTTAAAATATACAATTTTACTGTTAACTTTAAGAATTATAGCCTCGAAAAAATGAATTAAATATAAAATAAAATGTATTTAATTTCTTCAAGCGTTATGATTCAAATTTTTTATTTAATCCGTTGAAAATGGAAATTAGAAAATTTTTGCAAAGCCAATACTTTTTCTTGTTAAAAAAAAGAAAAAAAAAAGAAAAAGAAAAATACAATGTTTTAATTTTTTTCTAATTGCAATACCTCATTTTTTAATCCTTACCGCCACGAACAAATTCTGTTACTAAAATAAGATCATTATCGACTGACACCGTAATTTACAAACAACCTTTTGAAATATTAAGAACTCCTTAATTTGAAATTTCACTGTAAAAGCAAAATTTTATTAAAATATTATTAGTACCGGTGCAAGTCTGGGATTAAAATTAGGCGACCTGGTCTGGGCACACTGTGCCGAAAAGGGTTTTAAACAACTTTATATAGTTAAATAACTGTTGTCCTGTGAGCATAAATAATTTTGTGAAATTTACATTCAATCTTATTAAATATTTAGTATCAAATAAAAACATACTGCTTTAAAAGAATTTTCATATTTACACCACCACCGTCAACTACACAGGAAAATCCGATGGACACAATAACACAGAGCGTTTTACAAATTAATGTATGAAGTTTTCCAAAATCGCTATTTATATGATGCTGAACTGAACAACTTTTTCTCCTATATTAACCACTTTAGGGGCGCCGTTTGCCGTCTACAAACTGTTATTTTTAATGTTTAAATTGTCTACTAGCACCAATAATTTTTTAGTTCAATTTTGATCTCATAAAATACTTGAACATGAACACGAAGAGGCATTTTCAGACGCTTCCCAGTTGCGAAGCAACTCCACGCCCTGTCGATGAGTAACTGTAGAGCACATCATGATGTAAGCCTGTTTAAGTATATCTGTAAAACAAGTCTACTATAAGAGAAATAAAAATGGATAGACAAGGAAAGTTGAATAAGTCTTTGGATCGACCGAATGACTCATTGCAGCTGAGTGCCGGTGGCAACCATTGACGCTCGTCAGGCCCTGACAAGGGCCGGCCCACCCCGCTGAACACCAGCTGTTCTGAGTACCAGGGGATCCCAGGACGAAATGAGTAGAAGACAAAAAAGTTCAGTCTATTTGTACCGGTAGGCTGCGCGAGCAGCCAATCCGGTACTAGACAAAAAAATCTGTTGCCAGAATTTTCCAGCATTACATTTTATATAGCTTTTATCACATTTGGACTACCTGAAATACTTGAATAACCGGTTTTGATCATTTTCAACTAAATCTGTTCGAAAATTGCGGTGGGGATTAATTATTTGAACATTTTTGGAGCACAAATGTCTTGTCCCTGAAAAGGTTAAAAGGTGTAAATCTTAAATTATAATTGATTCCTTCTTCAAAACAATCTTTAGTAATTTTCGTGTTCTTGAACTTTAGCTTACATTAAAAACCTGACAACGTTATCTGAATTATTCAATGCTTTTATAGGAAAAGAGGAAACACTTGTCGATTGCTATCTGTCGAAATAGCAATACATGCCAGTTACACTTATTTACGAACCAAAGTGACTTCATAATTGTGAAAAGCGGTATCCTTACAGATAAGTATCCATGTCGCTAGAAAAACACAAGTTTCATAAACGTGTAGTTAAAATTGTTTGATAAAATAATTCTAATAAGCAACAGTAAATTTACACCTATTGATATTTATAATAAAAATTATAAAAAAGGAAATTTCTCCAAAAATGTATAACCTTTCTATTTTTTAAAGTTAATGAACAATTCTTTTTTATGGGGATAAGAAATTCCAGCTTAAAGATATCATATCTCTCGTAGTGTAACATATTAATGAAGTGCGTCCTGTTTTATATGCATATATATATAAATTTTTAATAAATAATACAGTACATTAAATCGAAAACTCCGATTGCAGTTGACAAGTGATTTCTGTGTCACAAAAAATTTTATGTCTGGAAAATTTAACTTTGAAATTAGTATCAAGAGTTTACAAATAAATAAATGGTTTTTAAAATTCGAAATATTTCATTAGATTCGGATAATTTTGAGCGTCAATTTCATAATTTAAAACTGCTCAAATGAATTAATAGTTGTTTCACCTCTAATTCAATATTTAGAGAAATTTCGTGGAGATGAGAAAATATATGTATTAAACATTAAGTAAATATGCTATAGAAATAGTGATTTTAACTAAATGATTTAAATCGCGGTTTTAAAAATGTGATCCATTTTTAAGTCATTGATTAAAGTCATAAATGCTCTTGGTTTCTAAAATGTTGGAAAAAAACAGTAATAATAATGATAATAAAAACATTATTTGTAAAGATATTTTACCAACGAATGAAGAAAAAAGGCTTCGAAGAATAATTTAAAAGCTCATGAGGAAAAAATTAATTATTATTATTGAAGATATATTACATATATAAACAAGTTGGAAATTGCACGTGAAGCGTAGCAAATGAGGTGCGTTCGTACGACAACGAAGTTTTAAAGATATTCAGATCTTCCTGATATAGAAGAGCGTCGTACTTCTGATACAGTATAGTGGTCGAAATCTTTGTGTTCCTGTAAATATGCAAGAAGTAATTTTTATTACATCTCAGCAACGTATATCTTATTCATAAAATGTGAAGTAGTTTAATATAACTAAAACACGCCCCAAACAATGTTTCCCCATATAGCATTATGTAATGGAATACTTTTGTGTTGCCCTGTAATTTAATAATAAATATTCTTTACATCACAGATTGTACAGAATGTATGTTTCAGTATATATTTCATAGATTCGTGCCAATCCTGTTATGTTCGAATGAGTGTGACACCATTAAAATTTATTTGAAACTTTTTCCCCATTGACCGTAATGTAACGGAATACTTTTGATTGTCCCTGTAATTAATCTATCCATCCGATTGTCATAAAATTTGAATGGACTCGTCAAAATTATGTAATAATTATATATTTTAAATTTCAAACGATTAAAATGCATTTGAAACTTTTTTCCCCCATTGACCGTAATGTAACGGAATCCTTTTGATTGTCCATGTAATTGATCTATTCATCCGATTTTCATAAAATTTGAAATAACTCGACAAAATTATGCAATAATTATGTATTTTAAATTTCAAACGATTCGGTTGGGTAGCTGTTGCGTTGTTACATGCGAACAGATGGACGGACTGAACGACCATTATAGGTGCTACGTATTTACATAATTACGAACGCACCTAAAAAAGGTGCTGATAATGTCCGCAGATTTCACGCATTTCCGTTTTAAATACATTGTAATTTTCAAAATAGTTGCATTATTCAGTGGATTCTACTTCTTTCAATCTCTGGAAAGGGAAGGGGGAATTCTTAACATGCGTTTGCTTTTGAAATATGTTGTTATATTGATAAATTAATCGTTCAAAGAATCATCACCCCCATAAATTCTTCTTTGGATCTGCATTCGGAAAAATTAAAAAAATATATTAATAATAATAATTAAAATTTAAATAAATTTACATTGATGTAAGGCAAATTAAGATATCGAAATCATTTGATTTTTTTTTTATTATTATTATTAAAAATGGATCTACATTATTTAGCAACGTTTTAATCCACCCAATAATATTAAATAAACGATAAAAATCTGTTTTAATTAAATTTTGTTATTGTTAATTGTTAATCAAAATAATTAGTGCTGTAACTGTAGTAATATAGCAATAGGAAATCAAGATTTATTTTATCTCGTAATCATAAAAGATGTATTGTTAATACAATTTAATTCAGTTAACATATGCGGCACCTGAGATTAATAACATTCCATATATTACGTATAATCCACAAAAAGAATAAAAATCATAAAACAGCTTACATAATTTGGCACACAAATTATTGCAATTTTTGCTCTAATTATTCCAGAATTAAATTAACCTTACACCATCCCTTTTAAAATAAAATAATCCCCACCATTTGTTTTTCCAATAACAATAAATCATCGAGATGTAAACTCATCTCGAAATTTGTATTTGTCTTATTGGTAAGAATAACGACAATAACAATCTAAATTATCACATTAGATCTCTGAAATTTCTACTTCTCTTATACTTTCTAAACAAGGGATTAAAATAATACTCTTCCTTATTCACGAATAATAAAAGTCCTTGTTATTTCGTAACTATAAGAGCTTGCGCTATAAAACTTTTTTTACTCAATACTTATTCTGATCGAAATTTTATTCATTTTGTTGATTCGATTGCGAATTGGCATCAGCACTTTTTTAGTACAATTTCGATCTCATAATATACGTGGAAAAGCTCTTGATTATTTTCAAATAAATTTGTTTTTAAATTGCCGTGTGAATCAATTACTTAAAAAAATTTTGGAGCAGAAATACATTGTTCTGAAAGTGTTAATGATATGACTTTAATAAGCACAATCTGCAAACAAATTGATTGATAAAACTTATTAATAGGTTGTTCTGGAAGATACAGGCAGTAAGAAAAAGCTTTCGCTGTGTTATTTCACTATTTAGTAAAGTCTGCTATGAAATCGGTCAGTGAAAAGGAAAAGAAGCTATCAGAAATAGAGCCTATCCTGTTTGTAGACTTTTCACTGTGAGTAAGGTGTAGGGAAGTTGATTCTCCACTAGAGATGGGCATTATTTAACATAACAGGATAAATATTCGTAATATTAACCCAAAACTTATTATTCAATAACAGATTACCAAAAAGTCCCTGTTAATTTTGGAACTCCTCGTGTGATAAGCATTTTAAAAAGAAGAAACAAATAGTAAGACTGAAAATAATTTTAAGAATACATATTTATAAATTAATAAAAGTTTAGTTATATAAAAAAAAATTTCCAACTTGTAAATCTATTTGAATTCTGAGGCAAAGAATTTCTATTACTGCAGAAAACAAAAATCCCCAACTGCATTAAACGCTTTTGAGACAGAGAGAGAAAAAAAAATTCCGATGCACACACACAAGAAAAACCTATGAAACTTTCTTTTTGAAGCGTCACTGTCGATCTACGATTCCAAGACATTAAAAATCCCTTTGGTCTAATCAAGGAAGCGAATCATAGGAACCATTTTCCTTTTGCATTGTCCAAGACATTGAAAATCCTTTTGGTTTAATCAAGGAAGCCAATCATAGGAAACCTTGTCCTTTTGCTATCTCAAAAGTTCACGTGATAAAATCTTTCAAAAGCTATTCGTTGTTGATTATTCTATGAATATTTAAAAACATCTGGCTTCGATTCTTCACAGAATATATTTTATCGTTTGAATCTTTTATACCGCTCACAGTTACAAAGATTAAGACAATAGAATCAGTTTTTAGAATAACGAAAACAACATTTATTGAAAAAAAAAATAGCTGGAATAATGAAAATTTCTTTTATCAAACATACAGGAAGAATACTGAAAATGAAATGAGGGAAAAATATGTTTTTATTCTAAAATATGTAAAGTTAGTGAATGACGCTTCCAGATTATTAAAAAGCAAGGAGATAATGTCGGCCATCTTTGGTCATATTTTTAATGGGAAGGAATCTCTGTTTGAAAAATGGAATAAAAGAGATTTACGGATTAAATTGTTGATATAAAGCTGTTTTATCGCTCGGGCACGGGACATAATCTTTCGTTGATGTAGTTGGAAGGGTAGAACGGTGGCAATCTTTGAGTTTGAATATTTAAAAGGGATACTACTATGTACTCATGGTATTTGGGGAAGGGGGGAGGGGTGGTATTCTGGCGCTATGATTTTTATTTAATAAAATGTTTATCGCTGTTTTTTTATCATTATTCTTTTGTCAATATTGCGTCGTTAGAAAATACGAACTGGAAAACATTACTTTTGTAATTGTATTTTACTGAAAAAAAAAGATGAAAAATAGCTTGGTGAGGACACAGCCATTCGAAAAGGTATGGGAGGGGGGCGAAGGGGGGCGGTCCCGACAGACGCGGAAATTTATAGGGTGCCAATTTTATATAACAAACGTCATTTTTTGGCCTGTGACAAGTTTTGGGGAGGGGATTTTAAATACGTACTTGCACATACAAAATTTGTGGGATGAATGACATTTGATTAAAAATATACAAGTAATGTTTCGTGCTCTTGTGGGATAAACTTTGAATATGCGTTCACAGATATTGATTCTGGGATGTCAAAATTCGAACTTCAAATCAAGGTGCTAACGAATGAAGATCAATTTTATTTTTTTTTGAACAAATCGCATTGTTAAAACGGTGTTGTTTTTATGGAGGATATTTCTGATCGTTAGAAAAAATTATTTTCTAAACCGTCAGTTTTGGAGTCATTGTAACAATTGCAAAAATGCTTTAAACTTTCTTCTGCATCATATAAATATTAATTTACATTAAAATAATTATTTTTTAAATTGTTAAGAAACTAAATATTTTATACAGTATTCAGTAAGTCTCCTATAACTTTTATTTTGAAAAAGTTTTCATGTATTTTAACAAGTAAATCAGCAAAAAAAAAGTTCTATGGGCATTACTTACTCAGTTATGAAACTTATAAATTTTCAACGAGGAAAAATGCATTTTTAGTGCAACAAAACGATAATAATACGTGAAATGTAAAGTATCACAACTAACTAAGTTTTTGTCTTGCAAAAATTAAAAATTTAACTCTATATTGATTTTAAAGGCGTAGGTTTATCTGAACTAAAACAGCGTCTATACTTATGTATCAAAATTATTCAAGATACCTTAATTAACGGCCCTCTAATTAAAATGTCTGTTGACAGCATAGTCTCATCGATTAGTTAGTTATACGTTACAAAAATAACAGGTTGTTGAAACCTGTTACCTGTGAATGTGTGGAACGATGTAACCTGTTAATTAAAAATAACTATATTTCCCATCTCTACGTCTCCACTAGATTTCCTGCGTCTGAGGGATCATCTTAATATCTGTTCATAAACGGATAACGGAGGCGAACTTACTACCTTTGCAGTGCCCACTCGTTGATTTAAGTTCGAATATTTTAGAAATTAATTGCAAAGACAAAACAGAAATGGAATAAGCATTAATATTTTTTCTTTATTATACGTCCAGCTTTGTTTGAAGCTGGTGGCATGAATATAAAATATTTTATGAACATTTTCAACTACTAAACACAGATTTTTTTTTTTTTTTACTAAAATATTTTTCTTTTATTAATATCTGGTGTAAATTTTGAAGTAAAATGAAAGTTATTTTAAATTTGTATGTTTTATGCTTAAAAATTATTAAATTGTGATATATTTTACCCCATCTAATTTAAACGAAATTCGCAATATCATTTTTGCACGAAATTTTATATTTTTTAACTTTGGTAGAAAAAAAATACTTTTTTTTATTTAAAAAATAAAATATTCGATTTTTTTAATGAGAATTTCATGTTACAGACACATTACTGATTGATGATTGCCCCTCAAAGAGTTAAGCAACATCACTCGGGTATGTTGCTATCGGGAGACAGAGTAATTTACTCCATTTACAAGTAATGCCAAGATTTTGAGGGTTCTAGAGATCCAGTCCCAAAGAACTATTAAGCGGGACACAGAATGTCCAGCTTTTTTCACCGTAGCCAAAGTAAATCAAATTTTAACTAGTCCAATCTAAATTAAAATTTTATCTCTTAGTCTGAAACGAAAATTAAACTAAATTTTGTTTACATTTGGTCAAATTTTAAAGCTCCACTGAATATATGTATATACCAGGTGTCCCAAAAATGACTGATGGATTTTAAAATTCAATAACTTGCAAACGGTAACAGCTATTAAAAATTATTTTTGTAGGAGGATAATGTACAATGTCAGGAGTTTATTTTTTACCGTAATTTTTTATATATTTAGTTCGCATATCAAAAATTAGGTGGTGCTGACGGCGATTGAAGGCCAGGTGATCAGTGCTGAGTGAAGTGTCGACCTGGCCATCAATCGCCATCAGCGCCACCTATTGTTTGAGATGCGAATTAAAATAAAAAATTACGGTAAAGAAACTCCTGACATATCCTCTTGCAAAAATTTTTTAAGTAGCTGTCACCGTTTGCAAGTTATTGAATTTTAAAATCCATCAGTCATTTTTGGGACACCCGGTATACAGTGGGTTGCCAAATTATTAGGGACAGTAATGGAATATAGGTTTTTTGTATAATATTACGATATAATTTGAAAATAAACACTGTTTTTAGATTAAAAAAGCTTTATTATTATAGATTGAGTATTCACGTATTATTATATGGAAAAAAAAACTCAATAAAAAATATAACATAGTCAATTTACCAATGTTAAGTAAAGTCTATTAAAATTTGGTGGCATTTCCTTTAACTTCAAGAAGTGCTTCGATGCATCTTTGCATGCTCTCTTCGTAATTTTTGGTACTTCCTTTTATTTTAGGGTTGTCATGCCATACATTTGTTAGTTTTTCGATGAGTTGTACCTTGGTTGTAACCATATTTTTGGTGATTTCGCCTTGGTGATCTTCCATATGCTTTCTGTGGGGTTCATATCGGGAATTGCCAGGCCAAGGTAAAACTGGGATATTGTGATATTCCCAAAACTTTGTAAGGCTTGTAGCTTTATAACAAGGCACTGAATCATGCATAAACATAAACTTTTCACCACTTGGGAACCATTCTTCAATTTGTGGAAGCAGCCGAGTTTCAAGAACATGCCTGTACTGGTCTTGTCTCATGATTCCCTAGACATTGTAGAGGCGTCCAACTCTTTTAGCGCTTATGACAGACCACACCATTACTTTATCAGGGTGTTTAACACTATCCACTATACAATGATGGCGGTATTTTTTGCCTGGGCGTCGCCTGACAAAGCTGCTTTTATCGGCTAAAATCTCAAAGATTGACTCATCTGTGAAAAGCACCTGAAAAAAATTAAATATCTTAATAATTTAGAATTAAATGACTTTAAATGACATAAATAATAATTATCTTAACAACTCACCTTACTCCCGTCATCAAATGTCTTCTGGCGGTGTTCACGAGCCTAGGCAAGGTGCTTCTATCAACTAGGGTTTCTTGCCTGGCCAATGCAAATCGTGCCAACCCTTCCTCCGCTAATATCCACAGCACAGTTTTCTCAGAACTGGCATTCCAGATTCTTGAATAATGTAAATAAGGAGTCCCATCTTTTTCCTTCTGTTTCCTAAACAGATATCCCTAATTTTGATATCGGTAAGTGGAGTTCTTATGCATTTTCTTCCACTTTTACCTCTTCATTTGGGCGTAAGTGGCTGGTTTTTGACCAGATTTATTTTTATCCTGTTGACTACTGACTTGGAAACTGAAGTAAGTTCTGCTATCTTCTCTTTTAGAATGACTCATATGCAGAAGAAGAGGTTTTACCTCAGATTTTTTTCCTAAGAGACAAATCAACCCCTCAACCCATACTGAAATCATTAAAAATGAAAAAATAAATTAAATAATAAATAATTCTCCAAAAATAATTTTTTTATAATCAATAAAGAAAGATAATACTCAAATAAAATTCTCAAGTTTTCCAAAAAAAAAAAACAAAAAAAAACAAAGAATTTTGTTTAAGTTAAAGGAAAGCATGTTCCACTATTGCGTGTAAAACAATTCTTTAGCATCTTTCCCATTATTAAAATATTTATAGAAAGCGAACAAACCTTTTAACATACTAAAAGTACTTAAAAGTTGAATTATAGCGATATTGAGAATGCTAAAATACATTCCTTCAAAACTTAAACCATTTAGAGTCGCAGCCAAGGGCACCCAAGGTGTATGACTAGCAATAAATGTAACTGTCCCTAATAATTTGGCAACCCACTGTATATATATATATATATATATATATATATATAATAAGATAAAATAAAATAAAATAGAAATACCGTATCGAGTAAAATACATGTCTTGGAAAATTTTGTGTAGGCGTAAAACTATATGCCAATGATTGACAGAAAATTATCCATTTGAAACAGAAGACGATTTTGTAAAGTTAAATCAACACCCCCGTCGGTCAGATATCTCTGTGAGTGATAGTAGTTAAAATTCCATTTTGAATGCGTACAGAAAAATCGCACTTCTCTTCGGGGACATCTCTTGACCTCAGTAAAAAAAAAGGTATATTAATTTCAGGAGAACTTTATAAAGTGCTAATTAATTCTATTCCATTTTGTTCAAAAAGAAGAAAAAAGAGTGTAAAGTATATTTACAAAAATTAAGAAGAAAATTCCATCAATCAGGTCAAAGAATTTTTAATATTTGGCTGATACCCATATATTTTAGAACAGATTGTATTTAGAGATTTTTAAAGAACATAAAGGAATTCACTATGCACGAATTTTGTGTTGCAATGCAATTTTCCAAACGAATTACAATAAACATTTTTGAAGGTAAAATAAAGTTTGAATTGAAACAGTTTAAGATGATCTCATGAAATATTCTCCATTCATGAATTAACGGCAGTTATAATTCTTAATTAAATAACAATCAACAGTATTAAATTTAATACTCTCTCTGTCCCAAATTAGTTGTTACATTTGAATATTTTTGCACTGAATATTGATACTGATGATTTTATGATTTTGTTTGAACATTTTGCCGATATTTCAGGGTGCTGTGCTTCAATCGACAACATTTACTTACCAAGAATTCTCTCCGTCTCTTCGTAAATCAGTATCATATTGTTTTTTTTTTTTTTTTTTTTTTTTTTTTTTTTTTTTTTTTTTAAATCAGTACTCTCTTAAGCCACGCCCTATTTTGTTTTGCATTTATAGAGTTTCTTATAACATTATAATTGCAAATTTCACCCTTCTTTTAAACATCCTCCTTTTAAGACTGGGATCATCCACTGTCAAATGAAGCTGGTCATTGTCCTACTCTGTGTATATAAAAATCAATTTTTCACTGTTGGGAAATTGTTCATGCATATCTCGCAATATCTTTTCGATAATCTTTCACGGTTTTTGAGATTTTTATTTTTCATTCTTAGAATAAACAAAATACCATATTCCAATTTTTCCACCCATCGTATTGTTTTTATTTGAATCCGATGGTCTTGCCACCGCTGGACCAATGCATGCACTGATGAATTCTTTATAAACATTAATTTGGTAATAAAACATTTGCTTTTGCAATGCATCAAAGGTTCAAATTCATCTGGCATTTATAGCAGTATTGCTTAGTTTATTATTTTTCAACTGTTTTAATAAAAATAGCAATAGGCAGTGTTACACTGTTTATTATTCATTTCCTTCTTTAGATCTAGATCTAGATTATTATTCAATTTACAAATATCGTTACAATATCGTTATTTAACGATATTTGTTAATATAGAAAATATCGTTAAATATATTTACAAATATTACAAATATCTTTAATAATAGGTCGAGTCACATCTATGTTGTTTTTATTAGGTGCGTTCGTAGTTATGCAAATACCTAGCACCTATTGTTGTCGTTCAGTCCGTCCGTCTGTCTGTCTGTCCGCATATAACAACGCAAAAACTACCAAAATGAATCAGTTGAAATTTAAAATACATAATTATTACATAATTTTGTCCAGTCATTTCAAGTTTTATGAAAATCGGATGCACAGATCAATTACAGGGCAATCAAAAGTATTCCGTTACATTACGGTCAATAGGGAAAAAAGTTTCAAATGCATTCTAATCGTTTCAAATTTAAAATACATAATTATTACCTAATTTTGTCGAGCTATTTCAAATTTTATCAAAACCGGATGCATAGTTCAGTTACAGTGGCAATCAAAAATATTCCGTTACATTACGGTCAATGGGGGGAAATGTTTCAAATGCATTTTAATGGTGTTACAACTATTCGAACATAATAAAATGCATATGTATCTATAAAGTACATATTATATATACATTTTGCACAATTTGTCGTGCAAAGAACATTTGTTATTAATTTACAAGGCCACACAAAAGTATTCCATTACATAATGGTATAGGGAGAACATTATTTGGTGCGCATTTTAATTGTAATTATCTATTTACAACTTTATGAGATTGATATATGAGAGTGATATTTTAAAACTTTGTTATCATACGAGCGCACCTCATTTGCTACGCTTTACGTGCAATTTCCAACTTATTTTTAAACATTATGATTATAATGTTAGTCTAACACCTAGTATATTATATAATAATTATTATTGTACAATTTTACAAAATTGCATCAAAAATTATTTATAACTCCACCTACGTAAAATGTAGCAACTAATTTGGGGCAAAATTTTCGACCTAAATGTAGCAACTAATTTGGGAAGACGGAGTAACTAACATGATAATTATGAATTTAAATTTAGCATTAAGTGTTTTATCGCAGCTTATATTTTGACATAAATACACGCAACAAGCGTGGGCAGGGTATCAAATTTAAAGAAGAGACACATTTCATCCCAATTGAAATACACATCATTGACACGTATCTATATCTATATCTATATCATATTATAAAGAGGTGATGTTTGTTTATTTGCAGGGGGTAATCTCCGGAACTATCTAATCGATTTCAAAAGTAATGGTACCAAAATGATAGTGTTCATTCCGAATCAAACATAGGCTATATCTTATGCCGATGCATCTAACTAAAGTGGGTGCAGGAATAAAAACTTTCTAAAAATGCGCTTTTTGTGCTACTGAAGGTCCAAGAAACATTAAATTTGTAATGTTAATTAATTATAAGGTATAAATGGCCTCTCAGGACATTTTCTAAAGAATGCGAAATTTAAAAGGGGTGGAAATGCACGAAAAGCGTTATAAAAACGTTCTAAATTAAGATTTTTGAGCAATCTCGGGAATTAACAAAGAATTTAAAAAGTATTGATGTCAAAATGATGGTAACTGTCCTTGCGCTACCATAGGATGTATCTTGATGGATGTCACTACCACAAATGGGATGCAAAAGCAAGAAAAACGTTCTAAAAATACGATTTTTGTGTTATCCAAGGGCCTAGAAACAAGAAATTTGGCATGTCCATTACTTCTAAAATTTAAATTATCTTTAAGAACATTTGCTAAAATATAAAAAATTTAAAAGGGGTAAAAAATGTGCACAAAAGCATTCTAAAAAAGTATCTAACTTGCGATTTAAGTGCAATTTCAGGAAGTACCAAAATGTTCAAATAGTTTCAAAATGATGGTGACCCTTATATAGGTTCTATTTATGTCGATGTCAGTACCGCCGCGAGTTGTAACAGCAAAAAGCGTTCTAAATTGCGGCGTTTTTGTTACGAAAGAATTTAGAAACATGAAATTCGATACAATATAGTTATTTATAAACTATAAATTTTCTATAGAACAATATAATAATAACATTTTAAATAGAACATTTTCTTAAAAAATCTAAATTTAAAAGAAGAAAAATGCAAAAAAAAAAAAAAAAATGTTCAAAATTGCTATTTTTACGGAACTTAGGGAATAGGTAACAGATTTAAAAAAAAAAAAAGGTATGACAATGATGATGACAGCTGTCGCTGCAAAATAGGCTTCGTTTTATGTCGGTTGCCAATACTCCAATGGGAGAGTATAAAAAAAACTCTAAAATAAAAAAAAACTCTAAAAATTCGATTTTTGTGTTATTGAAGGGAGTTTATTCATGAAATTTAACATGGTAGTTACTTATTAGATATAAATTATATCTAATAACATTTATTTTTTTTTAAACATCACTTAAGTAAATGCTCCCCAAGAACAGTTTTGAAAATAATTCAAAATTAAAAAATGGAGAAAATGAGTGAAAAGTTTTCTAAATTAAGATTTTTATGTTTAGGAAATATCAGTCTGATTTCAAAAGTAATGGCTGCAAATTGATGGTGATCGTTCTTGCTTAACTTTAGGCTACATTTTATGTTGTTGCCACTACCACCTGCGGGCTGCAAGAGTAAAAAAAAAATATATATAAATTGCATTTTTTGCACAACTAATGTGTCGAACATTTTTAAATTCGGCATGATAATAACTTTAAAAAATGCGAATTCTCTCTAAGAACCGTCGAAAAAAATTCCTATTCTAAAAGGATGAAGTGAACGAAAAGCGTTCTAAAAACGTTTTAAATTATGTTTTTTTTTTTTTTTTTTTTTTTTTTTCATTTATACAACACCAAACCGATTAAAAAAATTAACGATTGCACATTGGGAATGATAGTACCTGTTTAAACAAGCTATATTTTATGTGCGTTCCAGTATCACCAGAGTAATGCAAGAGCAAAAAACATTCTAAATAGCGAATGCTGTGATATTAAAGAGGTTCGAAAATTTAAACATGGCATGGTAGTTACTTTTGAAATATAATTGTCCTCTGAGAACATTAAAAAATAAATTCGTAATTCGAAAGCTGTGAAGCGATGGGAAAGAGCGAAAGGCATTGTAAAAAAATTGATATGATTTCTTTAAAATTGCATATAATTTAAAAAGAAGTTCTAATTTCTGTGTCTTGAAATTTACGCATTTTTTCGATATTTTTCAGTTAAAAAAATAAAACAAATATGACCCTTGGACTTTTAAAATTACATTTATTGAAATTTTAACGATGCAGATCAGTTGCACAATATTTTTGTCAAAAAAATGAATGAAAAAAAAGGGAAAAAATGTCAAAAAAATGAATGATTCTTTTTCCCTCTGAATTTTAATGAATTACTAATTGGTTTTCGTTACTTGAAATAGAAATGTCGAAGCTAGTTGTGTACATGGCATTTGTCGCGAAACATCTTGATGTGAAATGCTGCAGGTCATTAATTGTACTGTAAATTAAATGTTTAGTTTTCGAATTTGCAGTTATTATTCAAACAATTGCATGAAAAAAAATCAAGTTGAAATGCCCCCCCCCCCCCACCAGTGGCCGAGAAGTTCTGAACACCAAACTGGTAAATGGTTGGAGCTGGGTTCGAACCCAATCGCGACCGTCGGCCTACCGTTCGGAGTTTTTTGTGGTTTTCTTCAGACCTTGGATTTCCTTGCGTGAATACGGGTTAAGTTCCCTTAGAAAGATCCCTAAGGAGAATACCCCTTCCCTTAGGGCCTTTAATCCCATGTGTAGATAATTGGTCGACATAAATACAAACCTGAAATGGACAGAGTTACACTTAACCTTTCACTATTCCGTGTGCCACATCTGGTACATACGTAAAAGCGCCTTAATTCTCATTAGGTGCCATGAATTTGGCCAATAGGATCTCTCTACTGATTAAGAACTGTCAAAGTTATGTAATAACATTTATTTTGTCAATGTCAGATGGTTGCATCTGATAAAAAAATAATATTTGTTCTACGAAAAAAGGAAAAAAAAAGAGAAAGAAACGTGTATTGGTGTATTTTTTGTCGTCCAATTATCTACACTAGGGATATAGGACCAGGGGGAGTGCCCTTCGTGGGGGTCTTTCTAAGGGAACCTAACCCGTGTTTACGCAAGGTTCGAAGAAAACCACGAAAACTCCGAACGGTTAGGCCGACAGCCGCGATTGGGTTCGAACCCAGCACCTGCCGTCTACCAGTTGAGAGGTCCGTACCTCTCGGCCACTGGTGAGGCCAAAAAAAAAAAAAAAAAAAAAAAAAAAAAAAAAAAAAAATCGATTTGGCTATTAAAGCAAAATTAACTTTAATTGTAAAAACAATTAAAGTTAATACTTAAAAATGAATACTTAAAGATATTAACACAAAGCAAATTGCAGAGTGCTAAGGAGATAAAATTAATTAATTTAAGCCCATTTAATTGCAAAATATAGCAGTACAATATTTAAAAATTGTCATTGAGCTTGCATGGTACACCCCATAAAATATCAAATTATAGCTCAAAATTTGATTTTTTCTTTCTTTCTTTTTCTTTTTTTTCTTTCATTTATGACACCGATATATAGATTTCAAGTAACTTTCTCATTAAAATAGCAGAAACCGTGCAGCGAAGGGTTGATGGGAGATTAAAACTACTGATAAATTCAACTTAAAGAGAACGAAGGAAAGATAGCTTATTACTTTGAATTTAAGAATTAAAGATGGATCAAATCAACAGGTGATTCTGGAGTAGATGAATATACAGATTTTCCAAATGGAGATTTATGTAATGTGGAATAAAGGTATATTTGCGTTTATATGAAAACAATTAAAGTTAATAGAGCCTTTCTTTATTCGAAAATAAAGAAAAAGATAGTGGTTTCCTTAACTGTTTTATTTATTTTTCTTAAATGTTTTCATGCTGTTAAAGTAAAGGTAGCATTGAAGGAATTGCATACATTGAACAAATAATACAACTTTTTTATTTCAATGTAATAGATATTGTCGATTAAAGGTATCTATTTAATAATAATGAATGATATTGATAAAACTAGGAAACTGCGTACAATCGCACGCAATTTATCCAAAAAAATCAGCCTTGAATTCAGACATTTTTCTCCGAGAGGGACTTTTGTGGCTCCGGGGGGGGGGGGGGGGGGGACTTTGTTGAATTTCGAGGGTGAAATAGCAATTATAGACATTTAAGAACTCAAAATTACAAATTTTCCGGGGGAGGGGACATTCTTGAGTTTCGAGTGTGAAGTTGCAACTATAGACGTATAATAACTCAAAATTTCAAATTTTCGGTGGGAGGTGGGGGGGGGGGGGGGAGCCTTTTAAACCCTATGGACCACCCTCTGAATTCAACACTGCTCGAAAATGGATTCTAAAGTAAAAACAACTTTAAATGAAAGGATTAAAACTAAGAAGTATACCTTGTTTAAAAGTGCTGTTTAAACAATTAAACAAAAAATGTGGACTTTTGTTAAAATAGGACAGTGAAGTTAAAGAATCCACTAAAAGCAATGCTAATCAAAAGGTTCCTGCTATAGTTTCACAGTTGCAAAAGACTTTTGGTGCTGCCATCTATTGCCGATTGTGTGAATATCAGAAATATATAGTGACATAAATCAGTCATTTATTCTTTTGCATTGTTTGTTTCTTTTTTGCCTTCAACCTGTTTCATAATTAAAATTTTATGAATAAACTTGTATAAAAAAATCATTTTAACTTTAAAAAAATAATATCGTTTGTGTTTTTATAAAAAGCTGTGTAGAAAAATCAGCTATTGAGAAAAATGACAGCCATTCAGAAAAAAGGGCTGTTATTTGCTAAAATTAAGAACTGACTCAGAACATAACATATTCCCAGAATGTTTTAAATTATAAACAGAGAACGTTGAAAAAATGAGCATTAGAAATTTGTCTGTTTCCTGATCTTCTTCTTGTATTGTTTTTCATATAGTTTTAACACTAGTTTGGTGCTGCCATCTATTATCAACATTCTTAAATTACTTTTTCTATGGTACAGGTTTTCAAATATTTAAACTAAAATTATTTGGAACTAGAAATTCCTGAAGATAATTTTAATGTTATGTAATCATACACGTCCAGTCATTAAATAGAGCTATTTTTTCTACAGGAACGTGATGGTATCTTGATGGTCCGCAGTATCAGTTTGAAATATCCCAGTCCAGGGAGTTTTTCATTTAAAAGGTTGATTGATGATTTTTTTACCGTTACACTATTGATCAGAAAAATCAACTAAATACAAAAGAAACTCCATTTACAGTACATACTGAAATACAGTATTTTAATATTTAAAAAAAATCGAATGAAGAATTTTTCATAATACTAATCATTTCTCCTGGAAATGGAATAAAATATTTCAGCAATACGAAATTAGAAAGGAAATCTATTGTTGTACAAAAGATGAAGTAAACATTTTCCCAAATAGAATGTTGTTGATTTTTTCAAAAATATTTAAAAATATATGTATCATAGAAAGAGAAACGGTCGGTATTCTCCCATTCTCGGTATAAAGGAAAAAGAATGTTTCTTTTATTACTCTAAGAATGATCCATGATGAAATTCAAATATCTGTTTCACTATTTAAAAACTGCAGAGCCCCAGAATGTTTTTTTCTACCATGGCTCTGTTCAGCAGAATTTCCGAACTATTCGCTTAAAAGGAAATATCTTTGCGCTGCATTTTCGACTAAAAAATTTAACTTTTGATAACAAATATTTAACACGAGTATTCAACGGCAAATTTAATTTCATGTTATTAAAGTTTTTTACATGGATTCTTTTGGAATTTTTATCTATTCAAATTTCTTATTTTATTTCGTTCTTTTATTAAATGTACTGTATGATCTTGGTTGATTTAACTATATGCAAACAATGTTTGGTAAGTTGAGAAATACACAAAAATTAATAATAATTTAATTAAAAAAAAAAAAAAAAACACTGCACATGGCCCATCAAGATGCTGTTGTTTTAGCATATCTATGGTTTGTCTTTTTCGGACAAAATAAGTCGATGCATTTCTTCCTCAGTTTGTAATACGAACGATTTACAGGCAGAAGTTAAAAGACTTTTACAGTAGAAGAATCAGTAATGTCTCTTAATACATATCGATGATAGATGGCAGCTGAAAATTTTGTTTTGTACCTTAATGCTATATGAAACAAAATTATCAAAGAGAAGGATTTGTGATGGCGAATACCCACACCACTTCTGATTAGTAAGGAAAATAACGCAGTCGTAGGTCGATTTGTACAAAATCTACTTTAAATTTCCGTTATTATAAACTTTTATTTTTTGAAATGCTCTGTTTCGTTATTTAACTGACTTTACAGTATAACTTTGCATAACTGCATTTATAGATAGTTAATTTTAAAAGTATAGAAGTATTATTTGTCACAAAATTTTATTCATAAAATATTAACAAGAAATATTATGAATAAAAGCAAAAAAAAAAAAAAAAGCAAAAATTTGAAACAATTGTGTGCTTTATGTGTCCGTATACTCATTAAATCGCTAATAGATGGCAGCACCGAAGCACATATGAAGACATTATATTCACTTTATGCTTTTTTTCCCCCCTTCTAAATCTTCACAAAAATTTCCAACTATTAGTCTTCATGTTATTTAATGACAAACGTTCTATTACTAATTCACGTTAAAATAAATAATTGGAAATACTTATTGATATTTATGATAAGAAAAATAAATATGCGCTGATTTTAAGAGTATAAGAGCCAAATAAAAACACAAAAGAAAGTCTTTTAAAATTGCGGATATTTACTTCATTTAAAGAATAAATTGATTAAAACGATAAAAAAAGAGATAGAAAAGAAGGAAAAAAAAGATTTTAAAAACACAAATAGAATGTGAGAAGAAATTGTTATACTAAAAACACATTCGTAATTTTCAAATGTGTTGGTGTTATTTGGGACGGCCGATTGTCTGCACTCGACTGAGATCGATAAAAAAAAAAAAAAAAAAATACAGGCTTGAAAATTATTTTTAAAACCATAAGAAGTAGCTACACTCTGATACCGTTTTCAAACAAATTACATTTAAAAGTAGATTTTAATCTCTAATCGACAGCATAAAATGTGTGTTGATTAGTTTGGTTTATTTTATGACAGCCGATTATCAACACGAGGAATATGGAGCCAAGGGGACGGGGGTCTTTCTAAGGGAACCTAACCCGTATTTTCTAAATTAAATCCAATGTTCGAAGAAAACCACAAAAAACTTCGAACAATAAGGCAAACGGCCGCGATTGGAAAGAAATCCAGCGCATGTCGCCTACCAGCTTCGGAGTCTGACCCTCGCGGTCACTGGTGGTGTATGGGTTTTTAGAAGTTTAAGAAATTCCAGTTAAACTTAATCGTTCCTTTCTTGAGTGTAAGAGCTCGGATGTAACCTCAAGTGTAGAGTAAAAAACCCATCAATCTCGGGAATTCAGAGTCCCCGTTATGAGAGAAATACCTTCCAGGTCATGGGTCAAAGAAAAAAGCTGCAGGAATATGAAAACAAAGTATACGGGCTGAATCTGAAAAATTAGTACAACATAAATAAACTAAGTAAGCTTTTGAAAAAATATTCAAATTAAACCACTAAAATTAAGTATCCTTTTGTTTACAAAAAAAAAAAAAAAAAAAAAAAAAAAAAAAAATGTGTTTTTTGCTTAACCGTCCTTATATCTCTCGGTATTTAAATAACGAGTAATCGCCTATACGGCAATAAGTTATCCTCGTTGACTATTTGACTTTAAAAAAATAAAGGTTGGTTACTGTGACAAACGTCATGGTCCTTCCACGCCGCTTGTGTTCGGGAAAAATTGTATCGTCACATAGAAGGTTAGTAAATAATCTTTCTTTTAGTCACCAAGTACATATTAAAGTGATGAAACGTCTTTTGATAAAGATAAACATGAAATTAGTTGAGCACTTGCAACAGTTTTAAAAAGGCAATATGCAATATTTAATTTATAAGACTTAACAAGCTATACGTATTACAAAAAAAAAAAAAAAAAAAAAAAAAAAAAATCATAATTTTAAAACAACTTTAAATTTTAAATAAATAATAAAAGTTAATATATTTTTATGTTTTGATATTTTATGATGACTCAGTAAATTTAAGTTTTCAATCATTTAAAGGCACTTTAAATTCTGGATTTAATATATATATATATATATATATTAAATCCATAATTAATATGTATATATATATATACATTTTCTAGTAATTTTATGTTTAATTTTTTAATATTGTTTCATAAAGTTTAATCAAATAATTGTTATAATCAAACTATCTATATTCTACAAACCTTTCTTAGTAAACTAAATTCAGTTCAGCGCAAAAAAAAGCATAATTATTTAACAAACAGCTTCAAGCAATTTACCCGCTCATACTCAGTCATTTCTACAAATTCGTCTTTGTAGCCTTGTATATCAACTAAAGGATTTATTCACACCGCCTAGTATGTATGAATAATTATAGTAAAACGTAAAACTGTATTTCCTGCCATCATCGTAATACACAGTTCTTTAGATTGAACATGGTATCTGAAATCCTTTGTGTGTGCCTATAAATGCTATAGACATAGTAGCCCTGTATATGCTTTACACATAAAGTAACTTATAGGAAGCCTCATCGACGTATATTAATTACATCAAAATATAGAATTTTTTTTAATTCAGAATTTTAAGTGCCTTTAAATGATAAAAATATTAACATTTATTATTTCTTCAAAATTAAATGTTCCTTTAAATTTATGATAAAAAATTTTAAATTATTAAATAATTAAAATTATGAAACAAAATACTATTATGAAATTCAAAACTGTGTAAACACATTTAATTATTATTAAATTCAAAATTGTGAAACAAATATTAAATTTAAAATACTGCATTTAAATTAAATTAGAAATTATTATATATATATATATATATATATATATATATATATATATATATATATATATATATATATATATATATATATATATATATATATATATATATATATATATATATTCATATGCACATGTATATTATTTTTTAAAAATTAAAAATACTGCATTTAAGCTAAATTTAAAATTAAAAAACATTACTCCTCTCCGTGCTTTAATTTCCTAAAGAGTAATACTCATTAAGAGTTTTTTGAAAAATAAATAAATAAATTTAAGAAAGGAATAAAATTTTAAATTTAAAATGTTATTTTTTAATAAAAATTATTTCAAAATATTACAACTCTCCCTATTTTAATTTCCTAAAGAGTAATACTCATTAGAACTTTTCTCAGAAAATAAATAAAATAATAATAATAATTTAAAATAGCGAAATAAATAAATTTTTTAATTTAAAATACTGCAGATAAACTAAATTTAACATTACAAAATATTCTTTTGTGAAATTCTCATTCATAAAAATTGCTAATTCTGATACAAATATTAAAAAATATGAAATCTCAATTTTTCTCTTAAAAATAAATTTGATTAAAAAGACATCTTCAACTGGAATCGAACTCAAATCGCGCAATCTGAAAAAGAATGTCATACCAATTAGAACCTAGACCATAACGTTCTTAGCTAGACTTTATAAAAAATAGCAAGTAGCAAAGTCATGCCCGATTTGGTATCCGCAAACGCTGATCTCACACCCACAGGAACAATTGATCAAAACGAAAAAGTGTGATTGGTAGAGCTAGACGTTTGTCACAGTAACCAACCTTTATTTTTTTAAAGTCAAATAGTCAACGAGGATAACTTATTGCCGTATAGGCGATCACTCGTTATTTAAATACCGAAAGATATAAGGACGGTTGAGCAGAAAAACACATTTTTTTTTTTTTTGTAAACAAAAGGATACTTAATTTTAGTGGTTTAATTTGAATATTTTTTCAAAAACTTACTTAGTTTATTTATGTTGTACTAATATTTCAAATTCAGCCCGTATACTTTGTTTTCATATTCCTGCAGCTTATTTCTTTCGGCTTCGCCCCCTTTTTTAAAGAGCTGAGCAGATATCCTTCAGTTTATGGGGAAAATCTATTCCTGAGTTATTTTAGACGGAAGATCTAATGAAATCTTTATTTCTTAATTCTTTCTGAATGTTTGAACAAACATGTCTATATAACATTTGAGGTAGTTCTATACGTTGGTGAAAATAAACTCCGATTTCAAAACTTTCCTATACACTGAAAAAAAAAGAAAAAAACGAGATATAATAATAAAATTAATATGTATATATTTTCAAAGTATCTTAGTGTTTTATCTGCGGAATTTTTGGCAATAAGTATTATCGGTAATAATTTTTATTACCTTAACTTATTCTGAAATTTTAGCAGATAGTTATTTTTTGAAATTATCATTTATTTAAAAAATATATATTCTTCTGTGGAAAAACTGTTGCCGTTGTTTTTTGATGTGTTCATAGCTGCTAACTGGTACGAAATTTTCATATCACCAAAACTTTATGGAAGATTATAACTAATTAAATCACCGAAATTCAAGCAATTTTAGCGTTTGAATAAGTCAAAATTTTCTATTATATTATAGTGGCAAAAACGGTGGAATACAAAATTTAGTCAAAATCGTTAGAGCCGTTTTTTAGTAAGATTGGTTTGACCCACCATGACCTGAAAATGACCCACTAATCAAAGTCTCTCGAACATGCGACCTAACCATACAACCAAAAAAAATTTGAATACGAAATTTACTTAAAATCGATTCAGTAGTTTTTTAGTTATAATTAGATAGACCCTATATCATTATGACTCAAAATGACCCGTCAATCGAATTTTCTTGATTGCGTGATCTAGCCCAATGATTTTTTCGTGTTGGAAAACGAAAGAATAAAAAATTTAGTGAACATCGTGCGAGCCATTTTCTAAATAAAATTAACATGATGCACAATGATCTAAAAAATGACCCATTTTTCTTTAACATGTGATTTATCCCAATGGTCTTCTTGTAATCCAAAACGGCAAAATACAAAATTTAGTGAAAATCCTTGGAGCCGTTTTTAAATAAAAACGTTTGGCCCATAATGACCAAAAAAAAAAAAGACCCAATTTCTGGAACATATGACCTGGACTAATAGTTTACTCAAGCCAAAAAAGATTGGATACACAATTTCGTTAAAATCGATCGAGCCGTCCTTTAGATATAAATGGCTTGATTCTGATAACATGAAACTTTCAAGCTACAGAGTACTCAATGGGTTTGTTGTAATTTATAGCAATTTTGTATACGTAAGAAATCTAAGAAATCTAAGAAATCTAAATCATAAGTGAATTGGTTAAGAATGGACTTTAAGTGTGATTGTGATGGAACACAATATTTAGTGCCAAAGCTCATAAAAGTTCTTAAATGAGCATTTTCATCAATCTTTTACGTATATACGTATATATATATATATATATTTCAATTATGAAAAAATATTGCATAACATGTAGAAAAGCAGTTCATAAGAAATTCAACGTATAATGTGCTTCATTAAAATATGAAAAAACACATACATTATAAATTCAGGAAGAAGGCGTATATAAAATTTTTTTAATGAACTAGAGACTCTCAATTAACTACATATACCCTCTTAAAACAATTTAACGTAAAGTACACAAGCAAAACCTTGTCTAATAATTAATACAAATGTTGAACAATATTGATAAATCCTACTATATTAAGTATTATAAATCGTATAATACTTAATAAAGTACTACCAAATCTTATAAACGTTTCTAGGTAAATGTATTAAAAATAGACCGCATAATATGTCTGTCCAATGCAAATTTGCCAGAAAACTGACAGTAATATAAGCATGTTCAAAAGGTATAATTTAACAAAATCTTTTTCAAAATTATACGTACCCTTTAAAATTATTCGAAATAATATAAAATACATCAAGCAAAATTTTATTTTGACTGAAAACGATCGATGTTTTCTTTATTTTTTGACTCAACATCGCGTTACCAATGTTTCTTAGATTGAAAGGGGACGTTGCCGCAAACCCCCCCTTTTCCTCTGGCTCCGCCTACTTATATTTATAAGAAGACTACGTATAAGTACACTAAGAGATACATGACATTATTTTAATAAATCTAAAATAAGACTTACAACTTTTTTAAAATGCAGATTTGTCAATTCAACAATATACTTTTATGCAATATGAGGTGCTCACAACCACAGTTGACCATATAAAGAAAAGAGAAAAAGAGACAAAAAAAAAAAAAAAAAAAAAAAGATAGTACATTTAGAAAGTATATAAAATCGGTTTCATTCACATATACTTTGACAACCAAATTTGTCAGTCGATAAGATATATTCTCATATATGTATGTGAAAATAAGCTTAGTTTACTGTGGCCGTAGAAAAAACAGATTTTATGCATCTTCTAATTATAAATGGACTATCTCTCAGTCATTCTCTCTCTCTCACTCTCTTTTTTTTTTTCCTTGCGGAATAAACACATCATGAACCATTCATATATTTATTCGACAGTAAGTACTAGAATGTATAAATATATTCGAAAGCTTTATTGTTTGTTAACGGAGTACTGTCTTATGTAATATTATTATTATTGTTGTTATTATTATCGTTATCAAATGGCTTATTTTTTCAGAATTCTTTTCTATTAAGAATGATTTGTATTTTTGCCTATCCTTTCCTAGTTTGACTTTTGTCCAAATTAGAATAAACGTAATTTTGGGAATATAAATAGCTTCGGTCTTGTCCGGATACATAGCAATATTTTTTCAGATAACGAATGTTTGCCGGAATTACTATTGTTATCTGAAAATGAATGCAAATGATACATGGAATGCATATGTTTTTCATGGCAACGACTAGTTTCGTTAGGGACGGGGACAGGCAGGACACGAATGACAAATTTGACGTGTCTCCGCCCATTGAAATGAAATAAATAAATTATGGCGAAGGTTTTAACTATGATATTTAACACAGAATAATATATATTTTGCGAATGTAATCTTACGTTTATCAATTAATTATAAATCTGATTATA